>CANUEX010102072.1:0-33118 GCA_948099535.1 Jatropha multifida
ATATGGGCTTACTATTCCGATAGTCAAATGATAATAGGGATGAGTTGTGATAGTTTAGGCTTACTACGGGCCTCGGGTGCCTTAAGCTTACCTAGGTCCTAGTGCCGGTCCGGCCCACGGTTTTGGGTCGTGACAAATATAGTCTCATGCATGAGTAAAATTATAATAAAACTACATACATTAAATTATAATATTTTGATAAATTGAATTTAGTTTTTTCTTAAATTATATTAAATAAAATTATATATATAGTATTCATATTATATTTTAATGATTTAAGTGAGTGTTTTATAATTTAGTAATTATGAAATTTATTAAAAATAAAAAAATTATTAATTGAATAGAATGCTAATAATATTATAATTAGAAATTTTTAAAAGTACTTGTAATATCATTAATAAACTTTTAATGATAATTATAATTAAATCTCAATTTAAAATACGACTGATGTGAAATACGAAATTTAAATAAACTTTAACAAATTAAAATATAACTCATATAAAATATCACCAATAAATTTCTGAATGTAATTATAATTAGACTTTAGTTAAATATCTTTTTATTTTTAATTAGTATCATCATATATTAATATATTTATACTTACAAGTATAAATATTTTTCTCTCAAACTCAACTACAAACGCATTTTCTCCCCATCCTCCCTTCCATGCGCCGCTCCTTTTCTGCCCTTCTACAGCCACAGTCTTTCTTTATACCTTCCCGTTGCTTTCGTTCTTGGCCATCGCCTCTCCAGCGTGCTCTTCAGCGACAGGTTCGTTCTTGATTTTTTTTTTCGTTTTCTTCGTTCATTTTTTTTATAAACACATATAAACAGACAAAGAGGAGGAATTGTTGAATTAATTTATGGGTTCAGCCGAGATTGTTTTGCATATTGTTTTATTTTTTCGTTTATGGGTTTTGTGCATGTTTTATTTGTTGAAAACATATATGTTGAGTGAAATCTGATATGTTTGGGTTGTTAATTCACACTTTGGTTTATTTTTAATGATTAAGATTGTCTGGAGATGCTGAGAATGATTAATTTGTTCTCTTTTTTTCATGTTTATTTCGAAATCCTGAATGTAATTAGTTGCCTTGCTGATTATTAATTTAAACATTTTCTTAAAGTAATTACGAATTAATTTGAAATTGATTTGGTTAATCAACAGAGGTACTTTGGCCTGAAATGGAAGAGTAGTTGCAATTTCAATATCAAAAAGGGAGAGGATAATGCTCATTTTTTTGGCATTTGGCAAAAGTAATCAACTTTTTCAAATCCCTTACAAGAGATCTCCCCTATTTATCTTTTTTCATTTATAAATCATCATACACGGTGTCTGAAGTTGAAAGAATTACCAAAATTATAAATGATAACCGCTTTCCTGATGAACCACTTCAAACCCCCCTTTTGAAGCATCTCTGGATGACAGTTCTTTCTACTGCATTTGTTGAGAATGTTCTTGGCTGCCTCTTTGCAGCTCATTCCATTGGCCTCAAAGCCTTGGAGTACTTCAAGTTTTTCCTTCATAATTCGCATTTTACTCCAAGTTCATTTGCCTTTGAAATGACTCTCCACATCCTTACACGGATGTGCCATTTTGAGAAAGCTTGGGAACTAATGATGGAAATTGGAAAAACACACTCTTCGCTGCTCACTCTTAAGTCCATGGGCATCATTCTGTCCAAAATTGCCAAATTTCAATCCTACGAAGATGCTCTTGAAGCATTTGAAAAGATGGAGAAAGTGGTTTTTGTTGGAAAGACATTTGGTACTGAAGAGTTTAATGTGCTCCTTCAAGCATTTTGCACTCAAAGGGAGGTGAAAGAGGCACAGTCAGTATTTCTAAAGATGTGTGATCGTTTTAATCCTAATGCCAAGACTATGAATACCTTGCTCTTGGTATTTAAAGAATCAAGGGATATTACTGCAAAGGAACTGTTTTACCTTGAGATTTTTCAAAGAGGCTTCAAGCCAACTGCTTTAACTTATAATATTCGGAGTGATGCTTACTGCAAAAAAGGTTATTTTGGTGGTGGTTTGAGAATTTTTGAAGAAATGGAACAGGCTAATTGCATGCCTACATTGGAAAAGATGACTACTTTGATTCATGGAGCTGGGGTATCTCAAAACATAATTAATGCCAGGCAGTTATTTAATGAAATTTGCAGGAGAAAATTGCAGCTTGATAATGGAGCTTATAATGCTTTGATTAGTTCACTCATTAGATGTAGAGAAATGAAGTCTGCTATGAGTTTGATGGATGAAATGGAAGAGAAGTGTATTGGGCATGATAGTGTGACCTACCATACAATTTTCTTAGGATTGATGAAGCAGAATGACATTGAGGGTGTCTGTGAGCTTTATGGCTAGATGATTGAAAGGAATTTTGTCCCTAAAACACGGACTGTTGTTATGTTGATGAAATTCTTCTGTGTGAACAATTGGATTGATTTAAGTTTGGGTTTTTGGCAATACTTATTGGAAAAGGGATATTGTCCTCATGGTCATGTCTTGGATCTATTGGTGATGGGATTTTGCTCCTGGGGAAGGTCACAAGAAGCATTTGAATGCTCAAAGCAATATTTGGAGAGAGGAATGTGTTTGAGTGAAGCAATATATCAAATATTGGAGCGGGTTTTACTGAAATCTAACAAGGCAGACAAGTTGAGGGAGCTCAATCAAATGATAGAAAAATTACAATTGGTTTTGCCTCCATCAAAAGGGCACGCGTTTGCTTATTCTTGCTCCACTGCTGTAAAGTAACATTCTTATTTCTTAGACACTTCTCTTATATATAATTGCATCTGAGATGAATTAGTGCAAGGCATTTCTGAATATACTTTCTCCACTCCTTTATTGGGTGGAGAACTTTCACGCTCTCATTGTTGTATGAAAATCTCACATAGGGATGTATGGCCAAAAAAAGGTTGAATTTCATATTAGTGTGGCAGGTGGTGCTTTAAACCTATCAATATATAATCAAAGCTGAAACTTAAAGAGTTATTTAGGTCAGAATTTGACAACTGACATGCTGAATATTTTGACACACGTACGTTAAAGACTCTTGTCAAAGCAATGGAAGAAAAGTTGGAGCAAATCAACTATGATCAAATTTGGATTTTTGAATTTTTGGAAGAAAATCTCTGGTGGATTAGTCTGAAGATAAGACAGCCGCTATCCTTTGGGAGTACTCTAAAAAGATCAAGTACTTTTACAACTAGTCGTACTTGCTTGATAGTAGAAGATGATGAGATATTTTCGGGTTTTAATTAATGCATATAATCTTATGGGCAGTCAAAGCACTGCTTTTAGCTTATAACACTTTCATGGAACCAATTTATATATTAATTTTGACTGCAATGCTCATAATGAACATAGTGGATCTCAGAATTCACGGATGGAGAACCAGCCTTTTCCATTAGGTAGGTGCCTTTAAATTTTGTTACTGCATGAAAAAGCTGATGTGACCAGGTGAATTTTTTTTAATCTAATGATTGCTATTTCCAGGGTCAGTAATGAAAATTCACGGTCTAAATGAATGCATTCCAGTCTCTTTGCTGAAACAAATGGCACTGAAGCACCTCTTGGCAACATTTGCAAAATTGTGTACTGTTCTTGCAGTTGCATTGGATGGCAAGCACAACATGGAAGATGTCAAAGCACCATCTGTTCAGCAGGTACTGATCCTATGCCCATTTGTGAATCCTGCAGTTTTTGGGAAAAACAGAATTTGAACTGCTACCCTTGGTATTAGTGTGCTTCTCGGTAAAACAGACTAGAGGACGCCTTTCGAGGTTTGCTGCGTGAACCAAAACACCATATCTTGGCTGCTAGAGAACAACTAAAGAGCAAGAATATCCCCTGATGGAATATTTACAAATTCTGCCCAAGGATTGCACGAATGAGACTATGAAATACTATTGATCACTGATAAGCAACTCCAGAAGGAGCTGGTTTACAATATGAATAAGTATGGACTAGCCAAGGCCAGAGTAACTGCTACCAAGGCTATTGACACTGCAAAAAGTTACCAATCTTTCTCCTGGTGATTCTAAGACTGCAAGCAGAACAGAAGCACAATATAATTCACTGAAAAGCTGCATAACGTTCTTGGTCTGTACTCAAAGAAGCAAACATTAGATTTAGAACAATGACAACGCCACTTTAGTTTCATCAAGCCAGGGATGGTTGGGTGCATTGGATCACCGTTTCACACGAAATGATTGACCCTCGAATGTATTTGGAATTATTAAGAAGACAGTATTTTAATTGTAGTGATGAGAATTTATTTCTGTAATCTATTTTCTCATTCAGCAATAGTAATTTTCCTGTTAACCGAAAAAAAAGGGAAGAGTACCAAGTTAACATGATTCCAGTTGTATAAAGAGAACATGATTCGTTAAGTTCGGCTCCATTTAATTATCTTGGGCTGCAAAAAAATAAAAATGTTAGTTCAGGCACCAATGAAACAGAAACTGACATCGACTGTCTCTGTTGAAAACCGAATTTAAGAACCGTTGAAAACTGAACTCGTCTGTTTCCAACCAATGCTCACACTTAACCTAATCCAACTCTTCAAATACATGAATATACATGTTTTAAACAGGTTAGGTTGTTATAAATGAGTTAGGTTGAGTGTACAATTCACGAGTTATCACAAATAAAACAAAAAATTTTAATCAAAATACAGCCAATTAAGAAAAAAAAATAAAACGTGCAAATAGGCCATTTTGAAAGGATAAAACCAACTAATATAATAAAAATAAAGAAATTAAAATTAATACCAAATATAGATCAAAGCTTTCTGCTTGGAGTTGAACTTACAAAAGATATAAATCTTTATTGCAACAACTAATTGGTTAGTTGATTTGGACGACAAAATCTTACGTACTTGATTGACTTTTCAAAAATTTGCAACTTACGATGAATATAAATAAATTTCTGCCATTATATCTCAATAGTATCAATAGAGGGACATATCGTACTAACAGACTCTATTGATTTAAAATTTAAGCCAAAAAATAAAGATCTAAAAGTTTCCAAACAAATAAAGTCAAATATTATATTTCTATTTAGTAATAAACCTTTACAAAGAAGGAAAAAAAACTCTAAATTTGGAGACAAAACAATAATAATAAAAAAAATAAATTTATTATAGGAAAAATAATACCAGAGAGAAGGGAGAGTGACCAGGGTTGCGTCTGGTTAAGTTTTTTAACCTTTGAACTTGAACGGGAAAAGTTGCTGTCTTGTTAGTTGTAATCTTTATCTTTGAACTAGATTTATAAGGTCTCTTATCCTGCTGGCCATATAATACGTATCAACCTTGAAAGCTCAATAGAGCACATTATTGAATATTGAAAAATGGCCAGCCTACAAGAAGTTGAAGCTAGAACATTAAGTGACTTTCGTGAGCAGAGTTTGTTTAGTCCAACCGAGACAGCCGGAAAGGTCATCACTTGCAACGGTAATAAGGTCTACATTATTATTATCATGTTTAGATATATTTGATCCCTCATACATACATGGTTATATTATCAATTTCTGTTCAAACATGGTGAAGCTGCGGTGCTGAGAGGCCCAAAACAACCCTTTCTTCTTGAAAAGATTCAAGTAGATCCTCCTCAAAAAATGGAGGTTCGAATCAAGATCCTCTATACTTCGATATGTCATACCGATCTTAGCGCTTGGAAAGGCGAGGTAATTATTATAATTAGTTATTAATTAACGCTTGTGTACATATATCTACAAAATGATTAATTTAATTTATTTTTTTTCCAAGAACGAAGCTCAACGAGCATTTCCACGAATCTTAGGCCATGAAGCAGTCGGGTAAGTCATACATTTTAGTATACCCTTTTGAATTAATGTTTTTTTATATAAAAAAATATGGTGTAAATAAAGGT
The DNA here is from genome assembly GCA_948099535.1 of Jatropha multifida. Classification (NCBI taxonomy): domain Eukaryota; kingdom Viridiplantae; phylum Streptophyta; class Magnoliopsida; order Malpighiales; family Euphorbiaceae; genus Jatropha; species Jatropha multifida. The sequence goes on from CANUEX010102072.1 coordinate 5,907, forward strand.
TTGCATGCAGAATGGTTGAGAGCGTGGGAGAAGGTGTGAGAGACATGGAAGAAGGAGATTATGTGATTCCGATCTTCAATGGAGAATGTGGACATTGTGAATACTGTAAAAATGAGATGACAAATCTGTGTAAAAATTTCAGGGTTAACCCGTACAAGAGCGTAATGGAAAATGATGGAAAAAGTAGGTTTTCCACGAAAGAAGGAGAACCCATTTTTCATTTTCTCAACACCTCCACTTTTACTGAATACTCGGTTCTTGACTCTGCTTGTCTCGTCAAGATTGATCCAAATTCTCCACTCAAGAAGATGAGCTTGTTAAGTTGCGGTGTATCAACAGGTAAATATTTAACTAATTAATATGAATATGAAAATATAGGCTCAACTAACTTCTTATTGTAAAAATTAAGGGGTGGGAGCAGCGTGGAATGCTGCCAACATACAAACTGGATCAACTGTTGCAATTTTTGGTTTGGGTGCTCTGGGAATTGCAGTATGTTCCATTTATTTTTTTTTAAATTATATTCAACTTGTCGATCACAATCAAGAAAGATTGCAGAGAAGAAACAAAAAAAAAAAAAGAAACTTTTAACAAACAAATCCAAGGTCATGTGACTATTGAAACTAGGTTGCAGAAGGAGCACGAGCAAGAGGAGCATCAAAAATCATAGGCGTTGATGTCAATCCAGAAAAATTCACCAGAGGTATTTTACTTTATTTGTATTAATTTCAACATCGAGCAAGTATGTGAACAATCAATTTGTTTACAGGTAAAGCAATTGGAATGACAAATTTTGTAAACCCAAAGGATGCCTCAAAGCCAGTGCATGAGGTGAGGGTCATCAACCATTAATCAATATGCTAAATTAGTGAGTAATTACATATTATTAGTAATCAGAGAAATTAATTATGTTACAGATAATTAGAGAAATGGCAGATGGAGGCGTAGATTACAGCTTTGAATGTACAGGAAATTTAGAGGTTCTTCGAGAAGCTTTCTTGTCCACTCACGATGTAACTTGGAAATTCTATGATTTACTTCTAATTCAACAAATGTTAGTGATTGATGAACAATTTTTTAATTTTTTATGACAAAAATGACAGGGATGGGGAAAGACAGTGTTAGTAGGAATTTATACAAGTCCGAAAATGTTACCTCTCCATCCAATGGAGTTGTTTGATGGTCGGAGCATCGTCGGAACTGTATTCGGGCACTTCAAAGGGAAGAGCCAATTGCCTCAAGTTGCTAGAGACTGCATGAGAGGGGTCGTAAATCTTGATGGTTTTATAACACATGAACTTCCTTTCGAAAAGATTAACGAAGCCTTGGGGTTGCTGAAGGATGGCAAGGCTTTGAGATGTCTCCTATTCCTTTGATTATTTTTCTTTCCATTTTAATTATCTATTGTAGAAACAATCATCTTGGATTTATGTTTCATTTCTGCTTTATATGCTCTAATTCTGTTAAGACTACAAGTATGTAATATTTTTTGCAATTGTACTTTATTTTTATCAGCAAAATAAATTTATTTTATTAGAAATCTTGAAAAAACTTATTAAACTTTTCAATACACTTTGCCCAGTTGCAACTATGCATAAATCTTTTATATCAAATCTCATTGCCCGATGTATTGGCAGATAAATAATTAATTAAGGGTGAAACAATATATTAAATTCCTTTAATTTAAACGGTTCATTCCACATTTATTTTTAACATTATTTTGATAAAAAATCATAATTATAATTTGCTTTTAGAATGCAATTTTACCCTAAAAATGAATTAATGCGCAATTGCAACAAACTTGATAAGTTTAAGATGCCCAACCAATTTAGTTCAAACAAGAGATTAACTATGTTTTAAAGAAAATTTAATTAATCAAACACTAGAATTTGAAGATAAATGGAAATTGAAATAAAAATCAAACATAGATCCTAAAACTATGTTTATAGAATAATAAATAAATTTCAAAACTAGCAAATTTAAAGAACTTGAGTAATTTTCATAAATGGATTGATGATAGTTTTGGATTTAAATCCCATTTCTCAATACTAAAAAAAATAAAAACGGAAATCTAAATTAGCCGGTGGTTTCATTGAGATAAAAGTTAAAATTGCAACCACATATTCCCTTGAAAAAATAATCAAATTGGACAGCATTTTTATGTAATTTTAGAATCACGAAAGAGAGAAAAGAATGCTGAAATTTTCTGGGAAAAAAAAAGAGTAAAGGGTGGTATCATTAGAAAATGGGAAACAAAACTAGTTTGGTGATAATTATTCTTACGTTTATGGGGAATAGGTTTGATACTTTTATTCCTAGCTTATCAATTATAATATAATCACCTTTCGGGCCGCTTAATCTTTTATTTTTGTGATTTTATATATTAATAACAATAATAATAATGTCTGTTGGTTTCTAGTGGGAAAGAAAGAGCCGTCAAAATGCAATTTATAATAGTATAGAGTATTTTGCAACGTTGACTGTTACAAATGGCAGTGTGGTTTACACCAATAAGGTTCAAATTTTCTCCCTTAAATCTGCAATAGGTCTGAATACAGCCATAACCAGCAACTTTTCGATTATTTAATGTAAAGATATCTCCACTATGGCTTCAATTAATGAATGAAAATAATTTTGCTCTTGGCCTACAAGAAACCAATGCGTATTGTTCTTTCTTTCACGAGTCAAACGTCTATGGCTTACACCCACCATGTCCTAAGATGAGACGACTCATCTCGATCATCTCATATTGTTTTATCTTTTTAATTCTACTTCCACTCTTACTCTCACTGTCACGCGTGTGTGTTCATCATTCCACAGGAGGTTGTTCGATTTAGCAAATCTTTCTTGTTGGTTAAACCTATATTACTAGGACAAACGTCTATGCCTTTTCTCGTTGATTATGTATGATCTTGTTAGCTTTCTTGTTTTTTATGAAAAATGCGAGGAACATCATTAGAACTTATCGGTAATTTGATAGTTAATTTAGCGGGATATGATTCAGTGAAACATAATCAAATGATGTTTTAGTTTATTATTTTGAAAATGATGAGGAGTTGGTCTTGGAACAAAGGCAGTATATTGGACATGAGGGGACGGGCATGTAAAAGAATCCTAAATGTAACTCCAACCTACCACTACTTAATTAAGAAAAAAGATGTCATTATCAAACATTAATGCGAAGATTAACAATATTAACTTCCACTGAATGGATGGACTTCCATGGTAATACCTCTCTCTCTGGTTTATATAAAGACCGCCGTCTCTCAACCCGGGATTTGCTGCAACTCTAACGCGCGTCACCATATCTCATCACTATTGAATTGAAAGAGCTTAAAGAAAGAAAGCAAACCCAGTAGTAGCAGCAGTAGGCATCAGAGCTTCTCATTGTTTGTACGTTAAAACTCACTTCTCCCAACGCTGTCCCTTTACCGTTCCGTCTCGTATCAGTCTTCTCCACGTAATTACTCCATTAAACACTCAAAAGATTACGCCGACGCCAAATTACTGCTACTGGTAGTGGTAGTGTGCCCTATAAAGCGGCACTTCCTCTTTCCAGTGACGAGTGTTTTTCTTTTTTACCGATGGATGATTTGTACGGTCTCCACATCACTGCTACCGATTACTCTATGCCGTTCCCGGAGAATATGGTTACTGTCGCTACTGCTGCTCCGGTACAATATCATGGCTTTCCATCACCTGGAGTGTCCTTTCCGGTTCTAGGATCGGAGAAGTTCTTTTCTTCTTCTTCAGTGTCTGATGCTGCTTCTATGGTGGCTGAGATGCAGAGAGGTAGTGGTGGTAGTGGCGGTGGTGGTTCCGAGGAGGAGGTTTCTAGTGCAATTAGGGCTAAAATTGCTTCTCATCCTCTCTATCCGAAATTACTTGAAGCTTACATCGACTGCCAGAAGGTATCTGCCAGCCATAGAATGTCTTATGCCTCTCATGGTGTCAAAATGATAGAATAAAGGGGATTCAAGATTTATTTTGATTTTTTATTTTAAAATTTGAGCAGTGTTTTCGTAGAGCTTGATAAAGAAAATTAGTAAACACTGATAATAATAATTATGTGATTGATGTGCATATTTGCAATTGCATGTCTTTCTCCTGTAAACTGCTGCTTTGAATGAGTATCATAAAATTCTAATTCCTTCTTTATAATTTTTTTTTTCTCCTATGCAATTGGTCAAGATTAGTAGTAATATAAGTTATAAATATCTGCCATGGCTTTTTCTTTGCAGGTAGGAGCCCCACCGGAGATGGCATATCTGTTAGATGAAATCCGGCGAGAAGGTGACCTTTCCAATAGGTCCACGGTCGTTACTACTTGCTTGGATACAGATCCCGAGCTTGATGAATTCATGGTCTCTCTCTTTCTCCGTCGAGAAACTTTCCGTCTGTCTTCTTCACCAAAACCCTAAAAATGAAAGCTTTACCATCTGCCTCCTACTTCCATATTTGATTGGCTTTCATTTCCTTTCTTTTCTTCTCTTCTCTTTGGGTTTTGTTTTTAGTTTACTTATTTCTCTTTCTGATCAGTTTCTTTGAACGAGAAGATCTTTTTTTTCTCTATGTTTTCTACTTCAAATGGGATTTTCATGTCTTCTTTAAGTTTCTCTTCATCATAATTCGGGCTAATTTGTTATTATCTCTTTGCAGGAAACTTATTGTGACATTTTAGTGAAATATAAATCGGATCTTTCAAGGCCTTTCAATGAAGCCACCACTTTCTTGAACGATGTTGAAGCACAGTTAAATACTCTCTGCAACACTTCTTCCAGAACCCACGTTTCTGGTTTCTCTCTCTCTCTCTCTCTGTAGAACATATATACTCGACTCTCGATTTTTAATTGTTTTCTTGGATGTCTGTGCTACGAATTTCTATTTCTTTATAGTTCTATGGGAGGCTGCGGTATGTTCACATAATTAAAGAAACCCACATAACATAACAAGGAGGACAGGCGCATGTTAGCATAAAACCTAGCGCATGTTAGCAATGTAAACTCACATGAAGAATAGTTGTTTCATTCATAGACCAATTTCCCATATTGGATGTGGACAAAACCTGCATATTTAGATTTTTTTTTCTTGTTCTTGGTGTAGAATTAAATTAGAAACCCAGGTTTTATTTCTTTTGTGGTAATGTTAAAGCAAAACCCTAGAAAGAAAACAAAAGAAAAGGTCTCTCTTTCTTGGAAATGAATACGCACTGATTACAGTAAGTTGGAGTATATGTAACTATACAAAGCTTTAGTGGATTGGGATTGTTGGTTCTCCATATGGAAGGGATGCTATTCTTCTGCACTGAATGAAATTATAAGCCTTCAAGGATAAATATTAGAAATACAATAGTTCAAAAATCATAGGTTAGACAACTTTTGCTGTTATTTTTTGTTTGTAGTTCTTAATTTTGCCACGAGTCGTCTTCTGGGTAGCATGAAATGAAAGTCCTTTTAGTTAGTTTGAAATGAATTTTCTATCTGGAATATGCAATCAATTTGAAGTGTCTGTGTACCCTTCATGACATAGTTATACTTTTTGTGAGCTTATGGTTTAAAGTGGAAAATGTTGATTGTTAATGTCAATTGAGAAAAAAATTTTTGGAAATTCCATATTTGATGCTGGTTCATTCCACCTTAGGGCTTTTTCCAATTAGATAGAATGTTTGATCAGTTTTTCAAAATCTCATTGAAAGAAATCTTCATTTTTTTTCTTATAAAATGTGAAGGAAAGGAAATGACAGCACCTAGTAGAATGATAGAAAATGCTTTTGAGTGTTGAATTAAACAATTTATGGGAACTAAAAAGAGCATGTTGTGGGTATATTCAGTTCTCTCTCATAAAAAAATATTAGTGTTTTAGTTACTGAATTGGCTTGATCATAGTCAAGCTCATTAACATACTTGTTCTTGAGCGAGGTTGAGACAATGCTGACTCATACTTAATAAATCGTAAAACACAATTTTAGTGAGCTGAGTGTTGGGATGCTGCTCTTTAATGGTATGCATGCGAATGGTAATGAAGTTCGCTTTAAGCAACTGGTTATCAACTTTTATTTGAATTGTAATTAGAAATTAAAAGTTCCAATGCAGCATGAGTTGTAGTGCATGCCATGGATGGGAATTAAAAATGTAGTTATCGGGGAAAGGTTGTATGATCGTTGGATAAAACCTGTCATTTGCGCATAAACAATTCATTGGGGAGAGTTGCAGGGAGTTGCAACCTTATAAAATACAACTTGAAACTGAAAGCAAGTTCCTTTTTATACTTAATTATCCACATCATCAAATCAATTAGATTCCAATCTGAATCTTACATCGACAAAATATCGTGGCAGAGTAGTTAGAAGTACAAAATGTTAGTATTAAATATACCTTTGGACAAAGTAAAGGGAGGAAAATAAATCTGGTTATGTTAAGATATTGTTTGCATTCTCCTTTGTTGTCTATTCCTTCCTTTTAAGATATACTAGAATACTTGATCTCTGTTGCATCTCCTGCTTTTGAGGCTTACTATAATTCAACAATGTTTGAGACCATATACTTTTGTACTATGTAAAGATGGATTTTGTTGCAAGAATTGCTGTAATGTTTTAACATGGTCAAAGGATATATCGATTACTTGTATAATATTTGCTGTCTATTTTTGGTATCATTTTGAGATAAAGCTGTTTTTCATGCACTGTTTCCAGTTGTTCTGGTCGAAATATCATAATTTTGCATGTGCATATCTGAAAGTTCTAATTTTGAGATTAGATCAATTACTGCAATGTTCTTTGCTCCAGGCATTCCTTATGGGCACTAGAATGCTTTTCTCATTCCCTGATTATGATCTTTATAACATTGGGACTTTGGGGGATCTTCTTCATGGACCATTTGAGGAAACACACTCGCGGACATGACATTACTCCTTAACTCAAAATATTCATATAATGATTTTATCTGTCATCCCCATTTATATAACGCTCACTTAGTCTATTCTTTTTCAATATGGAATACTAGAATTATTCACTTGCACTTTATATCAAAAAGTAAAGTGAAGTGTTTAGACAGACTTTTGGTACCTAGGCCAAATTGTTATTATTGTTCATATGTTACATCTAACTCCATGTGTGTGTATGTGTTCTTGCAACATAATATCATGGTGGTATTTATACTGTCATTTTGTAGAGGCTGTGAGCACTGCAAGTTCATCACAAGTGAGGTCGTTTTCATGCAGCTTTTTTAGTGTTTGTGAACTACAAAACCAAATCAATTTTTTCTCAAGAACTACATTTTATTTTCTCTTGAGATTGTATCCTCTTTGGAAGTTGCAATAGAACTAGGTATCTGAATGAATTTTTGATGTTGAAATTGATTGTTGTTTTTCTTTCTAGTTGAATACTTGAATTTGCTGTGCTTGCTATTGTATTGTTTACTTGGCAAATGGCCAAAGTGAGGTACCAAATTGTATTCTTCATTTTTTCAATAAGATTTTCTACCATCTATTAGTTCATGAAAAAGAAAAATTAGAAAAAAACATAGGCACAAGCTTTGCTAAACGTTATTCAGCTTCAGCCACCTCTTTATTTTATTTAATGCTACGAAAATGTAGGGTGGAGGGCATGTTTGGGTTAAAACCGAAAATGAGGGGGCACAATAGACATTTTAAATAGGTAAGCAAAGTTGTAAACCACAGCGAGCCCCCCGCAGTTACCGCTGCTGGGCAGAGCCAGTTTCTGCAACAATAAGACTCAGTGGTCAGTCAAGCCTTTTTCTTTTTCTAATTAATGACTCAAGTTCCCTAGATATGTTCCTTCGTTAACTGTAGAGCTGTACTGTAAGAAGATAAACTAAATATTAATTGCGCTTGCTTTGGACCAATGGTTAAAACTAGAAACCCCATCTCGATTCTTGATCCACTCTTTTTTCTTTTTCATTCTTGTTAAAATTATTATTAGGTTTGAAAAAGTTTCTGGTTTTTGGATTGATTAATAATTATTCAGGTGTTGCCATGTAAGCAAAAGAGTAGTGTTGTTAGGGTTAAGTGTAAGAATGTTGATTTTGTAAGTTTGGTCAGTACTCAGTGAGAGTAGAGATTTGCGGTGAGAGAAGGCAATGACAGTGCGTGCCTTGCGGGTTATCTACCTCCTCTTTCTTTCTCGTGCAGCTTTCTTTTTCTGGGGACTTTAACCCTTCACTGACTGGACACGACTCAACAATTCTCTCTTACTCGCTTTAATTTACTGTGCCCTTCAAATATTTTTTTTTTGAAAGGAGAAAATTGCATGTGGGTCCCAACCAATGCACTTACAGCCTTCTGTAACATCACATCCATGGTTATGGAGACATGGAATCTTTGCCTCCATTACCATTTGTTTCTCTTTGTGCGCCACTATGCTATTTCACTTCTCCAACCTCGCTTTTCAGTTTTCTGTAATTATTGTTTCTTTGGTCTTTTATTATTATTATTATTCTGTTAATTATCAGATGAAGCTGTTGGTTCGTCCGATGAAGATGTGAGCGGAGGAGAGGTAGAGATTGAGATGCAAGATTGTCTCCGCCCAAATGAAGATCGAGAACTCAAGGACAAACTGTTGCGAAAGTACAGTGGTTACATTAGTAACTTAAAGCATGAGTTCTCCAAAAAGAAGAAAAAGGGCAAACTACCAAAGGAAGCAAGACAAGTTCTTCTTAACTGGTGGAACATCCATTACAAATGGCCATATCCTACGGTAAGGGTGAAAACCCTAATAATATGCCGACATTAGGGTTTAGGAAAAGACATTTATTTTGGTGTTAATGAATTGATGCAGGAAGGAGATAAGATTGCATTGGCAGATGCGACAGGGCTAGACCAGAAGCAGATAAATAACTGGTTTATAAATCAAAGAAAGAGGCATTGGAAGCCATCAGAGAACATGCAGTTTAGTGTTGTGGACAGTATTTATGGATCACATTTCACGAACGAGTGAGAGGGAGAGTGACAGTGACGGGCTTTATTCTGTAGTAGTTTGTACATTCTTGGACTTCTGCTAGTTTGAACTTGGAAGTTGGAAACATCAAATTTTCTAAATCTCGAGCCATATTCTTTTCTTCTCAAATTGAAAGATTTATTTCCTAATTTTGTAGGTTAATTTAAAGGCCTGTGTAAAATATTGTTTGATTTTTCAAAATAACTTCATATACTAAAAAGACTAAAAGAATATATATCAATTAAATGAAAATAAATGTTAATTAGGCGTGTTGGTTTCCCTATTTAAGTGGAAAATACAAAATCATTAAATTTTATTTTAATGATATCTTTATTTTATTTAATAATAAAAATGTGTTAATTTGATTTTTTACTGAAAAATAAATTTCGTAAATCAAATCCAAGAACAAAACTTAGTAAAATTATATTTAAAATTTATTATGTTTGGGGAAAATTTTAAGTACTGTTTTGTTGTCTTGTTTTGCGTCTCAAAGTAAATACAGGTTTCTTAATTTTTAATTAATGAGTAGTGGCGTGCAATTAATTGGAAGGTTAAGAGAAGTCGAAAATTGTAATGTGTTTGGTTCGGAAAAAAGTGTCACATTTGTATTTTTTTCATTTCCTAATAAGTTAATTTACGTTGTCTAATTTATAATAAATTATTAAATAAATTGACTATACGGTTCTTATTTATAATATAAAAAGATTTTAAAAATTGTGCTCCCTCTATTCTCTTAATTTAAAGAAAATGAGAAAAATTTTAAAATTAAGAACATGTTTGAAATAAATGAACTTCATAAAATTTTATAAAATTCATTTAAAAATTTATATTTTTGTGTTTGAAATGAATAAAAATGTAGATTTCAATTCTAGAAATTCAATTTCATAGAATTGAATATGATTATACCAAATTTTATATATAAAAATTAATGAAATTTTCAAATGAATTTCACAAAACTAAACACTTCAATTTTTTGTAAGAAAACTACCATCTTCTTTTACAAATTCAATTTTTGCAATTTTTTTACTTATTTAACTTATTTATTTTATCAAACTTAATCATAATAACAAACCATTAAACTATATTTTGACAAAATTTCCCATTTATAAATTGAAGTATTTCCTTTTTTTCTCCTTATTTTGTTTTATTTTTTTTCTTTTTGGACTCCATAATTATTAATACAAAACTATAATTTTGTCATATGCGCTACTGTTTCTAAGTATAATTAACAATAATAATAACCTTTTTAAATATTTTGTTAATTTCTATATTAATCAGTTAAATGAAAAATCTTTTTTTTTTGAATGGAAATATTTTATATAAATTAAGATAATATTATGATGAATGTTATAATTATTTTATATATTATATTTATATAATTAATTAAGGTGGAATGTGAGTGTATCTATTTAAATGAAATTTATTATTTATATCTTAGTAAAAAAATAATAACTTATGATATTTTATATAATAAATATAAATTGGTGTTTATTATTTATTTTTATTAGATTATTATGTCAAGAGTATTTTAGAAAATAAAGACAAATAAATTTTCATTTAAGAATTTATTTCAAATATAATTTTATAAAATTCAATTGAATTTCTTATTTTAAACTGTAGCATACTAAAGATGACAAATTCATTTGCAAATAAATTCTACTTTGAATTCATTTACAAATGAATTCTACAATTATCATTCATTTGTTCCAAACCGGCTATAAGAAAATAGTTAATAAAAATTTTTTTATCTTTTTTTTCCTATAATATCCCTAATTAGCCTTAAATATATAATTAATTGTGAGAAAGCCAACTCACAAATATAATATTCTAATAGTGCATTTATTAATCAAAATCTTTAAGGGTTGCAAGAGTCTTCTCAACCTAAAATTGGAGCATTTCAATAAATCTGCACCGTTTAAAAAATAACACTAATAAAAGGAAAATTGTCATTTGATATCGCTACATATGAGAGTATAAAATCAAAATTTGTGCACATATTAGTAGGAATTAATATATGCATAAAGGTAATTTTATAAAAATAGTGTAATAATATAAATCTGTGACTATTATACGCTGAAATTTTCAAGAAAAATACTCGTGTTTAGTCATATTCGGGATTTATACATAAAATAGTGCACACTTTTTAGAAATCGAGTACAAATTTAGTCGATAAAGTGTTACAATTAAGTTTGGTAAAAAAAAAAACTTAAATTTGTGCCCATATTATAAAATATGATAGTGTTCATATTTTTATTCACGTCCAAATTCGTAAAATGGAATACATTTTTTACAAAATCACTCATAAATGTGATAATTATTCATGCTTTGGAAATATAAGATTATCAATTGCTTAATCCTTTCGTCTGCTATTATACTTGTTAATTGAGCCGAAAAATTAATATTTATTATCTGCAAAGGGTAAAAGTGAAAATTAATTATTATTTCTAAAATTATAAATATGACACATTTATGTATATGATAGTTTCACAAATGTCACACTTACATGTGAACGTAAGAAATACTATTATTATTGCTTCCAAATCAAATTATTGGCACAAGCGATCTTTTTCTGGCTATGGCCAGTGAAGGTGGAATCCATACAAGGGAAAGTTGTCTACTCTCTCTAGATTCGAAGTAACAGTCAACTAAGCATCGATCATACTCGTGATTAGATTTTCTAAATAATTCTATAAAGAAAATTCTATGCCTTGCAATTGCCTAATAAGGATGTAAAAAGATCATTAATGGCTTAACCTATAAAAAAAGTCTTGACTTATGCGAGTTGTTATATAATTACTCTAAACTGACCTTCATTTTCTTTATAGTTCAAATTGAAAAGTTTGTATTAATATCACCCTAAATTTAAATTCTGCTATAATTTTAAATAAAAAACTACTAAAAGTAGATCCCACCAAATCATGTTAACTTAATCCAAATTGTCAAAACTATCAAAATGACAATGTTTTTTACTCAACTCTTCTTTCTTCTCCTCCTTTCTTCCATCGCGACAATGAAAGTGAATCAAATAAATAAAAAAAAATAGAATCTAGGGGAATCAAGTCTCTTCTTTAGTCTTTAATTTTCTTTGTTTTTTCTTCTCCTTCTCCTATTTCTGCCTCCTCCGTTTCCTCTTTCTCAGTTTCTTAATAAGTTTGTTGTGGTGTAATGGAATGAAAATTTAATTCAACAAAATTACAAAATCCAAACTTGCCAATTTTTACTCTTTGAACTATCAAAATCCTAATTTAATTCAACAAAATCACATTTCTTTTTATCTTACTTCATAATATTGATAATGATGATGTTGTTGCTGTTGCTCGGCCTTGGAATTTTAGAACCAAAAGGATTACGTGAGAGGCGCCACTATGAATAGGGCTTTTAGGCACTCTAAGGTATCTGATCGAGCTGTAGCCTTAGGTTCCTTGCTCCATCGTAATCCGGCCATGGGTGGCCATTCATCCGTCATCTCTCTCTGCTTGTGAAGGGTGAAGGGTTTTGTAGTAAGGGTTATTGCGAAGGAAGAAAAAAGAGAGAAGTGCGGGATTAGGGATTTTAGGGAAAAAGAAATTAGTAAAATGCACCGTACTATCAAAATGATGCATTTTGATATATTGGATTAACTTAACTCAATAATAGTTCTGTGAGACCCATTTTAATGTTTTTTTATTCAAAATCCTAACAGAATTTATATTTAGAGTGATAATAATACAAACTCTTCAATTTGGGGTGCTAAGGAGACAAAAATCAGTTTATAGTGATTTTGTAATAACTCACATAAATCAAGGTTTTTTTTTAAAAAGTTAAGCCCTCATTAATTTTTTAAGTCATGATTGGTATTGTAGGTTGCTGCTTAATCTTGATAGGACCAAGTCACCACCTAGTGGGATTGAGCTAAGAATCAAATTTGGAGGGGTAAAAACAAATTCAAAATTTTCAGGGCCAAATAAACAAAATAGACTTTTTCAAGATAAAAATTTAAAAAGAAAAAATTTCTAGGGGAAAATTGAAAGGAAAAATTGAAGTTTGGGGGACAGTTTAACAATGGTCTATTCCCCTCTAATTTTAAAATTTTTATAAAATTTATCTCATAAAACATAAAAAATTTTACATCTTACTTATAAAATAGTAAGCTGTTTTCAATTTCCCCCTTTTAAATTTTAAAAATTTTCCTTCGCCCCCTAAGTATTTTTTCTGGCTCTGCCTCTGTGTATAAAACAGTCTAAGTAAAGATAACAGAACCAAATCCAGTTCATTGAACCAAATTTGTTTCTCTCCATGTTCCTTTCCCTGAAACCCACGAAACATAACTACATAACGCGCAAAGCATGCAATAAAACATAACAGAAAAACGTTCTCTTTACAGAGAAACTGCAAATTATAATTTTATTCCCAATTGTATTCTCTGATTCCCTCTCTCTCCATTTCTCTCTAACCTCTCGCAAGTCCATCCAGAGAGAAAGAGAGAGGGAAGGAGAAAGAGAGGTATTTTTTTTTTTCCTTTTGTTTTTTTGCACCAGAGAAAGTAAAAGAAGAAAAGACAATAACAAATTGGAAAAGATGATGATCCAATGTGCTCTGTTTTCTCTGTTTTGAAGGTAAAACAGAACAGAGCAAAACAGAGAGAGATTGCAAGAAGAAGAAATTAGAGTAATCCCATTTGATTTCAATGCAATTATCATTCCAATGCCTTCAAAATCTCACACGAGTATTCTTTTTATTTCCTCTATTCTTGATTTTCTCTTCTTCCTCTGCCACACGTAGCTCTGAAATTAAACTTATCTGCAGTTCTCCTATACAGAATCTAAATTCTACTATTACTGCCGCATTTGTGTCCAATTTTGTTAAAGTCATGGAATCAATTCAACAACAAGTATCTAGAAATAAACGGGGGTCTGCTTCTATTACGTCACCGTCGCCTCAAGTTTATGGCTTAGCACAGTGTCATAGTGATGCCAGCTCTGTTTTAACCTGGGCAGAATAAAGATTCCTCATTGTGTTCCTAAGAGCGGTGGTCGTGTTTATCTTGATGGTTGCTTTCTACGTTATGATAGTTACAGTTTCTTCAACGAGTCTGTTAATTCCAAATATGACTACGTTAACTGTAGCCAACCAACTTGGGTTTCGATCGATAATTCTTTGCATATGGAGTTTAGTAAAAAAGTTGCAGATGTTATCAAGAATGTAACTGATAGGGCTCTAGAGAATGGAACATTTGCTACTGTAGAGGTAAAAGGAGGGATTGCTCCTGCTTACGCATTGGCTCAGTGTTGGAATTCGCTTACATATGCTCAGTGTAGAGATTGCTTGGTTAAAGCTGGGTCACAGTTAAGGCAATGTGCTCCTAGTTCACAGGGTCAGGCTCTGTTTACTGGTTGTTATATGAGATATTCTACAGAAGAATTCTTTAACAGCGCCTCAAAATCCAAACATTCAAGGTACTAAGGTTGTTGTTATATAAATTGGTTTTTCGGTTCATTGGAAAATTTTAAAGGGGAGCCCCTGAGTTCCTCCATTATGCAAAACTATACTATCAATTAGTTTGATGATGGTTTTGTTGTTTTACAGCTTCGGCTTTTGAGAAATTGAAGCTTCTTATTTGATACTTGTGCAGGATTTGATAGTGGTATAATAGGAGCAATTGTATTAGCAGCAATAGCATTTCTTGTCTTAGCATCTTTTGGTGCTTTTATAGGGTACCCGAGATTATCCACGGAAAAAGAAGGTAAAATTCTACCTAGAAAACAATATTCTTAATGATTTCCCTCAATCTGATTTTCATTTTATGTCCAAACGTTATGTGTTCTTAACTTCTTTATTATTATTATTATTTCTTGTAGATCTAACTGTTCGCAGGCGCTTTTCAGCTATGTCTAATTTGAACTTCAAGTGTGAAGCGCTAGGCAACTAATTATCTTATTTTAGTGACGAAATGAAATTAGGCCAAGGAGGAGCTGGTTCTGTATTTAAAGGAAATCTACCAGATGGCAGAATAGTTGCAGTTAAGAGATTAGTCTATAATACACGACAATGGGTTGATCAGTTCTTTAATGAAGTAAATCTGATTAGTGGTATTCAACATAAAAATCTTGTTAGGCTTTTGGCTCGGACCTTCCGTTATAATGTAACATATTCTTATACATTTATTTCTTGCAGCGAAGGACACAATACATCTACTAAGTTGGCCACAACGGTACAACATCATTCTAGGAACAGCAGAAGGGCTTGCATATCTTCATGGAGGTTCAGGAGTCAAAATTATCCATGGGGATGTAAAAACTAGCAACGTTCTTCTTGATGAAAAGCTTACTCCAAAGATTGCTGATTTTGGAATTGCTCTTTGCTTCACTGCCGGTAACGCTCATATTAGCACAGGCATTGCAGGAACATTGTAAGTGGAAAATGAAAATTAATATATCCCCTTTGAGTCTTGATTTTGTGGTCTAAATTGTGATCTTTTGTGCTTTTTGTTGCAGGGGATATTTGGCTCCTGACTATCTTATTAGAGGACACCTACCAGAGAAAGCAGATGTCCACGGTTTTGGTGTACTGGTTTTAAAGATTGCAACTGGAAAAAAGAATAGCGTTTACTCACAAGGATCAAGTTCAATTTTGCATTCTGTGTGATTTGTGTTTCTTTTTTTTTTGAAAATCAATTATCAAAACCAATTTACTATGATTTGTTGGTATTAAAGTTGTTTCCAAGACAGTGAGATTATGAGTTTTACCTTGCAGAAAATCTGAGAAAGAAATTGGTGAATAGAGAATTAAGTGACATAATTTTCTTTACTGTGACATTTTTCAGGTGTGGAAGCATTACAAGGCGCAAAGAATCATTCAAGCAATAGATCCCAAGCTTAAAGACACATTACCATGTAAAGAAGCAGAAATTGTGCTTGAACTAGGACTTCTATGCACACAAGCTTCGGCTTCATTAAGACCAACAATGGCTGAAATAATTCAAATGCCAACCGATAAAGAATGCGAAATGCCCTCACCAAAACAACCTCCATTCTTGAATGCTTAGTGCAGATCACTTCACAGAAAACTCTATTACAAAAGTTCCACTAACAAGAACTTCCTCCATAACCGTTAATCCACAAATGCTAGTTCCATCACCTTTAATTGATACCCAATAGAACAGTTTGAGCCAAGATCGTACCAAATTCAATATTTTTATAAAATCTTGAGAAACAGACCAATGTGCATTCAATAAATTAATTCAATGCAGGCCAAGATTCAAGAATCAAGAAACAGACCTGTCTTTGCAATGCCTGAAATGGGTTGGTGAAGAATTTGAATATTAGGGCAAAATATTTGCAATTGGAAGATGAGGTGTGAGTGGATGTTCAAGCCATTGGAGTTGGAAAAGAATTGGCGCATGATTATTTAGGAGGTCTGAGTTTGATGGAGAGGAGGGGTGGGAGGGGGGAGTTTTTCTCCTAGGTTGGCCTTTTTCAACCTTAATTAGTACTAATCTCTAATTCCTATCATTCAATGATTCATGTACAGAATTAGATAACAATAATAAGAAATGGGTTTATTTGATCATTCACTCTAAATCTGCCCAAAGTGTGCAATGTAGCTTTGTTATTAAATAACATTTAAGATATTAATTTTTTTAATTCGCTAAGAGACTTAATGAGTCGAAATAGTACGATGAATTACATAATATGAGTAATCCTTCCGTTAAATCATCAAATTGGTGAAAGCTTATGTTCAAGATCCAAAGAAATTATAAATCTTCAATGGGTGAAAATTTGTGTTGAAGATCCGAAGGAATGATTGAATTTCGCATTTATAAGCAACTCGTTTCTAATGGATTATGGTTCTTGAAAGTTGAAACCAACTGCCATTCACAACACAATGGGTGGGAATAATAAGATCCTCGAGCTTGTTGAGAATATAAATAATTACATATATAAGCCACAATGGTCATGGAGCCCAATATTCATGGGCCCACCATGAAAGCCCAAATAAGACAGAAATTTGTTTATTAAAAAAAATAAAGAAATGAAAATTGAAATGGATAATGGAGAGGAAGCACAGGATCAGTAGTCAGCGCCCAAAAGAGAATCAGAATCTGTTTTGGTCAGTGGAAAAGAAATTGGACTCCTTTCCATGCTTTTTCCAAATTTGTCTTACGATTAGCTATTTCTAGGAAATTGAATTTTAGTGTGGTGTAGTAAGTCAAGTGCATGAGATTGTAATTGGAAAACTTCATTTTGGAAGCAAACAGCCATGGCTTCCAGCTCAGGAGAGTCTTCTTCTCTTCTTCCTTTGGACTGGAAATTCTCGCAGGTCTTTGGCGAAAGAGGTCCCGGCGAAGACGTTCAAGATGGTTTGATATTATTGTCAATTACTACAAATTTCGAATCTTTTATTGGTCAACTGTTGATTTTCAGTTTTACTTTTGAATTTTATTGCAGTTGATGTTATATCTGCAATTGAATTCGACAAGAGCGGTGATTTCCTTGCGGTTGGAGATCGAGGGGGTCGTGTTGTGATTTTTGAAAGAAAAGACAGGAAAAAGGTGAGGATTTTTATCAGTTCAGTTTCAAGCTTTTGGAAATGTTTTTAATTTTTTTTTTTGAATTCATATCTTATATCTTTTTGTTGTTTAGGCTGGCAGCTGTATTGGTTGTTTGGCATCTATTGTGTTGGATAAAATTGGGTTTATGATCTTTTTACCCTTAATTATTGGCTTCTTAGACTCCAAACCAATATTGTTCTCGAAATGAGTTGGAGCGGTTGGATTCCACCCTCACAGGACATCCTGAATACCGATACAAGACCGAGTTTCAGAGTCATGAACCTGAGGTGCAATCTTATCATGGCATCTTCGATATGTTGTGTGTCTGGTTTTAGTTTAGTGTACTGTTGGATATGTTTTCGGTCTTTGGGTTGTTATAGATTCTGATGTAGTGTTTCTTTTTCTACAGTTTGATTATTTGAAGAGTATGGAGATTGAGGAGAAGATTAACAGAATAAAATGGTGTACAACACCCAATAGATCTTTGTTTATCCTTTCAACAAATGATAAGACAATTAAGTTATGGAAGGTATGTATTTTTTTTTTTTACCCTCTGTCTCACCATAAATCTAATCCCTCGTGCTTCAGTAATTTCATTGTCAGTCACTTCACAAATATGACTTCTAAAGAACTGAACTTAGTTCTAGCAATAGATTAAATGGTTGTTGAGTGTTAACAATGGGAGTAATTATATAATCAATAATGTGAAGATTTGGACTGTTGGTGAATTAGCTGTTTGGTCATTAGCCCGTTATTTCTCAATGATGCTGGAAATTTTTGTTCATTGCCTACCAATTTCTTATGTTTTTTTATTTATGAATGTTTTCTTATTCCCTGGAGCAGAAGTAGTTTTTTTTTTTTTGTTGGGGTTGGTGGGGGGGGCGGGGGGTGTGGGTAGGATGTTTTGGGGAAGGGGAGGGGGGAAGAGGCACAGATGGGGACACGATTGGATTTTTTATATGAGAAGGGGAAAAGAAAAAGGAAAATCAATTTCTTTTTTTCTTAGGATTTATCGACTTATTTTAGAGAAAAAATCTAAGTGATTATCGGCACAAACTGAATGGTGTATTATATGGTTCTTCCACAAATCTTTGCGGAAGTTAGCCAGCGAAGGAAGGGCAAAGTACAAAGTGGTAGTTAGCAAGAAACAGAAATAAGCTGGTTTAGGTTTCATCCGCTCTTTGTCTTGAAGAAGTTGTTGCTGAACAGAAATGAAGTTGTTGTGGAATTATACAGTTACCGGTCATGGTAAGATTTTGGCTGTGAATTTAAATAATGGATTTCTGGAAAGGGGGGGGGGGGGGGGGAGATTTGTGGAGATGCCTGATTGCGGTGCCTTGTATAAATACCTTGTTTAGTTCTTTGTCGTCCTCTTATTTTATATGAAGGGCTTTTCTCCACTTGTCCAGTTCTTGGTAGGTTATACATGGTCAGGTTTCTTTGGATAAAGTATGAAGGACAAATAATTGGGAGACTACTTATTTGTCTTTCTTGGAAATGCAAAAAATGGAGGAATTTCTGTAAGCTAAAGAAAGAAAAGTATGAGGATTCTACTGATGAAATAATTAAGGTTTCATGTTTGCGTCAGTTAATGGGGAAATTTTATGGTCAGCTTCTTGATTTATTTTGCAAATTATTCATTTTCCGACCTTTCTTTGTCAAGTAAATATGGATGCATCTTGTATCTTATCCTGCTCTTTCAAGAAAGGCTATCACTGGAAGATCAAATTACTATGGATGTTGATCTTAGAAATGCCTGAACCATAATAATAGTATAAGTCTACAACCATTGCCAAAAAACTTCATTCTTTAACCTTTGCCAATTTCCTGACAAAAGAGCATTTGCAGCTGGCTATTCACTTCCCTCTCTATGCTGTTTCTTTGATATGGATCCTCTAACATTGAGCAGAGGCCCACTCAGGGTAAAGCAGAGGTGAACTGGGTTTTAGCTGTGACACTGAAACAAATGCAATGAATGAATTTATACATTTCATATCTTTTCAATTATCTGATTCATCTCTTTTCCTCACGTGGTTTTCTAGTCAGTTATTATGAATTGAATCCAGGCTATATGCATTTTTCCATTTTACTAGGATATTTTGGTTAGGTAACTGTTAACTTCTATGATATTTGAGGCCAGGTTAAGGAACATCAGTGTAAGAAAGTAAAAGAAACAGACGCTGATTCAGTTGTTTATTCTGAAAGTGCTCTTTTGGCTGAAAAAAGTTTCTCAAGTGAGCTACAAAGACCATCTACTGTTAATGGCCATCATCTGGAGTGGACAGAGGACATAGTTAAGAACATCTCACCATTTCAAGAGGCACAAACCAAGGTATCTGCTTGTGAATCATGGTGAAATTTCCATTTCTTTATGTTATGTGTGCATATAGATATTAAGTATGCTTGTAACTATACTAGTTTGTTATGTTAATAGATTGCTCATGCGGAAGACAAAACTCGTGCAAGTTGTCGAAAGCTGTATGCTCATGCGCACGATTTTAATATCAACTCTATCTCTAATAATAGGTAAAGATTTGACTAGTGTGTTAATCTCGTAAATTTCACATAATCTGTTTAATATTACTAGCTGGATTGGCACGTGGCTTGGGTGGGCTGGCTGTTTAACTGCAATAATATTAAATAAATTTTAACCTAACTAAAATGGTTACTTTGGATATATATAACGATGTGTATAAACATGTGTTTTTCTGTTTACTTGCACACCATCAATACACTAAAAGAAAAAAGATGCTTGTAAACATCTTGTTATAATTAAATGACCATGATAAGAAGATTGCAAAAGAACAATCTATCAATACTTATTCTATTAATATTTAAAGTCCAACAGAATTAAAAAAAAAAAAAAGTGATGTTAGATTATAGGCAGGTTGAGTTTTGAACTTATGAGTTAAAGTTGAAATCGACAAATATTAAAAGAATATATAATAATAACTCTTGAAATTTGGACGTAAACTTTTAATGCAACAAATGATGATCTTATTCATTCAGGTTAAGTATAGCACAAATGTGGCATATACAGTTACAATGTAAATAATGTTAAATAATGTTAATTAAGGCTTTGAGCCTCATTTATTATAGTGTATAGATATGCTATACAAGACACTACAAGATCTGTCATGTATATTCTCTGTGGCTTCTAAGATGTCAATGATCTCTGTACAGTGATGGTGAGACATTTATTTCTGCAGACGACCTTCGAATAAATTTATGGAACCTTGAGATCAGCAATCAGTGTTTCAATATCATTGACATGAAACCTGCGAACATGGAGGATCTCACTGGTAATTCCATGCATCTCTATGCATTTTTGCTATAACCTTGTGACGACTCTCGTAGTACTCGATCGCTTTGTTGATTAGTCTGTTGTACAATTATCAAATTTCTCATTCAATCCTCTTTGCCATGAATGTTGTATATGTTGTGAAAGGATAGTGAGAGTTGTCAAAGATGAGGCTCATAAAGCATGAGGCTTTCTACTGAAAATGGTGTCCTGGCCTCTCAGTACACAAGACTTTCTACTTTATGAGCTCTGGTATGGAAATATATGCAGTCTTCGTTTTGTATAACAAGGACGTTGATTTCATGGTTTGAACCACTAATATTCAGGAGCAGTTGCCCCAAATTTTGTGCTTTAGCCTTTTATGATGATGAAATACGACTACTTTTGGAACTTTGTTCAACTGCACCATCAGAATGGGTTGGGTTGTGTACAGAGGCAGAGGGAGGGGGGACTGGAGGGAGCTGGGCCCTCCCAAACTCAAAAAAGTATAGAAAGTTTACATATAAACAGAGCAAAGAATTTTTTTTTCTTTAATTTGGTCCCCCTTAATTTTGAAAATTGCTTTTTGGCCACCTCTAATTTTGGAGTCTGGCACTGCCCCTGGTTGTGTACTTTGTAAATGTCTTTAAGCTGTCACATGTGCCTAAAGATGATAGATTGCTATGATCATTAATCAGTTGGTACTCTAAATGCAAATGCAAGGATGATTAAATTATTTACCTATATCTCAACAAGTAGCTCATGTTTTTATCTCTAGCAATTCCCTGTACTAGATGATCCAGTGCAATTTTGCATTTGAAGACAGATTTGTTCCTAATTAACACTCTGATCCAATTAAACGATTGAGAGAAGTTGCATTATTATACTGAATTTTGCTTGTCAGGTTAAGATCTTTTGTTACAGTTACGGGTTAGGTCTGCCGTGCCCATAGTAATTTGGGGATTATCTTCAATATTTTCACATGAATTCCTCTTTAGACCTTCAATTTCCATATTTAACTACTGGATAGGCCATTGAGTTATCCATTCATTTATTCATGAAAAACTGGCAGAATTGCTCTAGACCTGCTTGTTTTATCTTACGTCTAGTCATCTCTATCAGTTATGTTTTCCTAATTGAAGCCTTATACTTCTATCCAGAGGTCATAACATCAGCTGAATTCCACCCAATCTACTGTAATATGCTTGCATACAGCAGCTCAAGAGGTTTTATTCGTCTAGTTGACATGCGGCAGTCAGCATTATGCGATCAGAGTGCAATGATGTGAGTTTAGTTCGTTATCTATTTCACATTTCTTTTGTTCTTTCTTTTTTTTTTTTTTTTATGAATTTCATCTTATTCAGGCTTATAAAACATAAGTCTCCTCAAATAGAAGAGATTATTCTGATTCATGAGTTGTTTTTCAGCTTACAAGATGCAGACTGCCACGAGCCGAAATCGTTCTTTACAGAGATCATTGCATCCATCTCTGATATGAAATTCACAAATGATGGACAGCACATCTTAAGCCGTGACTACTTGAATTTAAAGGTCTTTGATCTGAATTATACATGATTTCTTTTTTCAGTTTAAAATCTGCTTTGTCCAGTTATTTTTCCACCCATTATTGCTCCTATATAGTGTAGAATAGTTACATAGTTCATGAGTCCTTAATTAGTTTATAATGGCACATAAATATCTAGGAAAAGTGGACCTGGGTTATTTTGCATATATATAATGTGAGCTGTCCTGTAAACGATTGGTTTGAAGATGTGAGAAACTCTCTTCCAAACAATCTATTTCTGATTGTCTTAATTTTGATGCTTCTTTTTGGAAAATGGCAAGCATTTCTCCACATCATTACAAGTTGAACTTATTTTTTTGTCCTTATCTGTACTATGGTTCTATGCCACATAATTTTCAAATGCATGTCTAATTTTTTGGTCTATGTATCTCAAGCTCATTGTTCCAGCTAATATTTTCATTGTTTACTTTAGCTGTGGGATATGCGTAAAAATGCTTTGCCGATTGCGATATTCAAGATTCATGAGCACTTACAACCCAAGGTACAAAAAATTTGTTATGGTTTGCGTTTTTTTTAATATACTTTCTATATGGGTAACGGGATTGTTTGCAGTGAGATTAAACTGTGACACCCATTCCCAGATATCTTTATGTTTACCAGGCACCAGTTCAACTTTCGAATTTTCTAAGATATCTTTGTGGAAGTTTGTAATTGATACTGTGAATGGGCTTCTCCATTCTTATCATTTTCTCTGGAGATCACATCATCTTAGGAAATAGTTCAGCAATCTAAATGGATTCTGCTGTTGAATACTCCTTTGGTTAAATTATCAGTTGCACTACCTGGGAAAAACCAGGTCAACTACTTTCAGAAAACTGCCTTTTCTTTTTTGCTTATTGACATTTGTGGTTTCCTCATCTTGGAGACAGTTTGTTTTGTGATATTTCTTTTTACTTTCAGTATAAAGATCATCACTTGTTTGCATTTGATAACATAGTTTCACCCAAATATCGGCCTTAGCTCAGTGGCTAGAGCAGAGGACTGATCTTCTCGGTCGCTGGTTCGATTCCGGCAGGTCGAATGGTGGATATGTTGGTTGTTGTATATTTGTTTGGTCTATAATTAGCGTCTTGATCAAAACTTATTCCTTTCCTGAATCTTTAATATGCTGGAAAGTGGTTCTACAGCTTTCCTTCATATATTATTTTGGTTCTGCTGCTTTTACAAGCAACTAAATTGTGTTGCTATTGGGCAAAAGGTCTCCATCAAATAGAAAATTTATCTCCTTTTTGTTTGTCAGGATGAGGTTACTGGTGAATAAGCAGCTTGTTATGATAAGATAGCATGATACGTAAGGGTTACTGAAATGGTTGGTTATTCATCTTAAATATCCACAAAAGAGCCAATGTGGAAATGGAATAGGCAAAAAGTGGGTCTCTTTTTATTATGCATATTCAAATGATTGATTTGAAATTCATCCAACTTGAAGCATGAAGCTTGAGAAGGCTCCTCAATATTGATAGTTTAGCACAACTTAATCATTTATAATTTTTCAAATTATTATAGTTGTATCATGGCTCTTCATATCTGGAAATAAATTATGTGTTCTCACTTCCGATTTTACACTGCATTATGTGATTTATTATTTTGCGGTGTTCTGCAGTTATGTGATTTATATAATAATGACTCCATATTTGATAAATTTGAGTGCTGCATCAGTGGAGATGGACTCCATTTTGCAACTGGATCTTACAGGTTATCCATTTACCTCAAAGTCTACTCAAGTCTTGACTTTTCATAAACTAGACATTGCCATTCTAGTGATAATTCTTTTCTGATTTTTACTTAGCAATCTTTTACGTATATTCTCCTATGGCGTTGGAAGTGAAGAAGGCATTACAGTTGAAGCTAATAAAGATCCAAACAGGTTATTTCTGTACTTGTTCTTGAATGTTTAGCTGTTGAAGATCAGGGGATTTTTATTTCTTAATTGGATGAACTCGTAGCCAAGTGGCTCGAAATGCAGATCTATCGTTCATGGTCTGTGAAAGATAACATTGCCTGTTACCCTAGGGTTATTACCACATTGGGGGTGGGCTTAATCAGTTCAAATATACACATGGATACAAGAACATATGATGAAGAATATTAATGTCATAATGCAAATAATATCTTGCAGTGAAATGGCATTATCACTATTGATTCCAGCTGAGTATAGAAAAACTTGTTTTCAGATAACTGAAACACTTTTCTTTTCCCAAAATTGAAACCAGGAAAGCACTTCTCTATTCAACTTCAAGGGCTAGAAGATCGTCCTTGAGCAACCTAACACGTGGATTTTACCGGCATGGTTGGTTTTCCATTAATTATTTTGCATTTCGATTCACTGTCATCCCCATCTAGCATTTATAGTTATCTAGTTTTATCTGCTATGGTGCAGGACATGAAAATTCAATTAATGAATTTTCCTGCGACTTAAGCTCCAAACTGCTGCACCTGGCATGGCATCCAACGTCGAACTTGATAGCCTGTGCTTCCGGAAATAGCTTGTACATGTATTATGCATAGTTTCACGAACAGGTTTGATTGCTGCTCAAAACTATCTGAAGGCTCCAGATTTCGCTCAATGCTGTTCCCACAGTCATAGATTGAAAGGTTGAACAAGTAGCAAAAGGCAAACGAAGCCAATCATTAGTTGGTGTTGGTGTAGTGTCATCCATGGAAGTTCTGTAATTTGCATAATTTGTCTTAATTCAAATCCTACTTAGGATAGCTTCAGCAGAAGCACACTGTTCTCCAACTTGTTATGAGTTAGTCTGTCTTGTGTAAATATACGATCTCGTAATAATTTTCGTCTTTCTTTCTGTTCCTCTCCGCCTCACGATTGAATTTTCCGTTGATAACGTTAAGATTATGGAGGCGACCGATAAGAACGATATGCCGTGGATAAAAAGCTATTATAATAATTAATATATTAATAATTATTTTTGAATATTGTTTATAATTTTGTTTCTTTTTTTCTTTTTTTTCTACTTTTTCCTATAGTCTCTGAGTATATGATTAATTTTATAATTATTTTCTTGAGAAAAAATTTCTTTCAAACGTGTTATATAGGCTTTTAATATAATGTATTATGTCATAATTTTATATTATATATACATATAATCCTTAATGTATAATATAATTTTTTATTTTATCAAATTGAATTTTTATTCTTATTTACTATATTTAACATATTATATAATTTTAATTTTATTAAATTGATTTTTATGTTTTTAACATATTTAATATATGTCTTATTTAGTATATAATATAATTTTATTTCTTATTTGATACGATATAATTGAAATTTAAATGAAAAATTAATATAATCAATTAAAATTTATATTATTTTATTTTTTCAATCAATAAAATTAAAATCTTAAAAATATTATATTATTACCATTTTCTTTAGAGGATACCTCTTACTACATTTAATATATACCTTATTCAGTAGATGATATATTTTTTAATTTTATTTAATAAAATTTAGATTTAAATATATATTTTTATTTTATATTAAATTGAAAGTCATATAATATATTTCTTAATAAATAATATTAACCACCATTTATTATTTGTATGTACAATAATCAATCAAATTGAAAATAACAGTTAAACATATTATATGTTTTACCATATTTAATATGTACCTTGTATAATATAATATAATAATTACCTTTATTTTTTAATCAATAAAATTAAAATTCTTAAAGATATTTATTCTTACTGTATCTAATATATACCTTATTTAGTTTATTCAATAAAATTTAAATTTAATTAAGAAATTAATTAAAATTTAATTATTTTTATTTTTTTAATCAATAAAATTAAAAATTTTTAAAGATATTATGTACTTATCATATTTAATATGTACCATATAGCATATAATTGTCACGATCCAAAACCGTGAGCTGGACCGGCACTAGGATCCAGGTAAGTTTAAGACCCCCGAGGCCCGTAGTAAGCCTAAACTATTAAAATCCATTTCTATTATCATTTGACTAAGGGAATAGTAAGCTCATATTATGATATAATTCATAAATTAATTAGAATTAACATTTCTGACCTAGCCTTAATATTAAATGTTATTCATAGCTCGGGCCCATATCCATTTAATAAAAAAACATTCTCATGTAAACATTTATTTATTATAATATGATCAAACTATTCCTATCATATAGTCTCCAAATATTAAAAAAAAAACACTCAATAATTTTTTATAATCACATGATAATTTCTTTTACATAACCAAATATTAATTAATCATCCTAACTGCGGAATAAAATGTGCGGAAAACCACAATTATTAACAAATAATTTATACTAACATATTCGAATCTCTACGGAGAAGAAAGCAGAGTCTTATTGAAATAACCCGTTAATTTATTTTTAAAATAATTTTTATTTAAAATTTAATTGTAAATTTTCACCAATGAGAATTGGCGAAAAATAATATTTTATGTCGTGAACCGAATCGAAAACCGAATTTAAATAGTCTAACTCAGTCGAAAAATCCTTAAATCAAATGGAAATAGGCTAAATCGTTGGGTTAGACCAAATCGATTCAAATTGAACCGAAATCATTTAATTAAAATAAATAATAATAATAATAATAATAATAATAATAAAATAAAATAAAAAAAAACCAGAAAATTTTCTCTCCTTCCTCTCCCTCTCTCCCGTTCACCTCTGTCTCCCTCTTTCTCTCGTTTCTCACCACGACGACAGCCACCTTCGGCCACCATCGAACGAGAACGAGGCGGCGACTGGCACTCCAGACGACGTCGACCTCAACTCTAGCTTCTTCTCCGGTGGAACGAAGCTGCTTCTGCGCAAGGAAGCTCTTCCTTCCCTGCGACGCGACTGCCTCTCATGGCAGCTCC
>CANUEX010102188.1:0-30437 GCA_948099535.1 Jatropha multifida
GAAGTAGTTGGGTGTGAATCCACCCTAGATGCAGAGATGATCACTTCGGGTTATGTTGCCTATGTAAGGCGAGAATATGGAAAATTGTCAGAATTATGAGCAGAACTTATGAGGCATGCTAGAGATTGCTTGTTCAACATACGATGAGATTCGTTTATGCTCATTTGAGATAGAGGGGTGTAGAACATCGAATGAGTCGGTTGTTGATATGTGATTGTTGTAGAGAGAGCTTGCCAAATGAGTTGGAAGTTGCTCACAAGTGCTTTGTTGAGATGAGTTGATGCTCGGCGGAAGGAGTGCCAGACTGTAGCTGGTACTTCAGGCCGTGGGCAATGTGAAATAAGAGTTAAGCCCAGCGGAAGGAATATCAGGCTACTGCTGATATTTCAGGCCGTGGGCAATGAGAAATAAGAGTTAAGCTCGGTGGAAGGAATATCAGGCTAAGCTGATATTTCAGGCCGTGGGCGATATGAGATAAAATGAGAACTTAATAGATTGCCTCGGATGAGCCGAGAAACTTTTGTTTCATTATTACGTACAGGGCCACTCGGTCAAGAGTAGCATGTGAGACAATTCCCCGCCGAAGCATGTGAGCAAAAGGGGATGACAAAAGAAGTCATGCCTAGAATGTTTATAGGAAGCGAAGAAGGCCTAAGACAAAACCAAAATGGCTTGAGGTGTCACAAGCAAAATAATGTTTTCCTATATGATTTCCATGGAATGCTATAGGCCTTAGCAAGCTAAACTTGTATAGAGGGGGTAATAGCCATGGAAAAAAAATTATTGTTAAATACATTGCTTGTGCACCAATATAGCATGAGGCAGTCAAAGCATAAATCAAGACGGAGTTGTGACAAGCGAGGTGATAAAAGATGTGAGCAGAACATAAACATTAAAATAAAAACCGAGATAAGTACTATGTTGTATGCACATGGGTAAGACAATTGTATCTGTAAGTGGTATCACCTCTTACCCCGATGTGTTCTTTCATTTTGATTATTATTGTTATTAATATTGTGTACGACGATTGTGCATGAAGCAAAGGCTGAACAATTATTATATTACATAAATACTTCTACCATGTGACTACTTTGGGTAAATTTTTTTTTTGGCTATATTTTGCGAGGTGCATATAACATTGCTATGAAGTAGCACAAGCATATAGATGCTCAAACAATGATGGGCGCTTGGATGCGAATGACCATGATGCAGTAGCAAGCAGTTCATGAAGGGACAACCACATCAAAAGTGAAATGTGGGTCAGACAACAAGTGGTGCAAAGGAGAGATGTCAAGAGCACTCCAAGCACACTACAATAATCGACGAGGACGTCGATTGTTTGAGTGGGGGAGAGTACACATGGGAATCCTACCTGGCTAAAAGAGGGAAGAATGGTATAAATGGAGAGTAAAGATGATAATATAAGTATCATCCTCTATGAAGAAGGGTGGGGGAATGTAGACACTGATAACATGGAATAGATAAGAGAAGAGATGCTGAAGAATGATCCTTAATGTAGAGATAAAAGTGAAGGGATGGGACATTGGTGCCATGAATCTAGAGTGGAAGCATGTGGTTCCTAAAAAGAGAATCAAGAAGAAGAGCAGAATAAAGAAGAAGACAAGTACTGCAAAAACACAAATAAATTTTTGCATTTAGTTCTTTCACAAGATAGCGTAACGAGCAGAGGCATAGAACCATTCACTTGAAGAGAAGATAGCAATGAGGATTGTAGAGGAGAAGCACAGAGTTGGTGCAACACAATCGATGAGGTCATCGATCGTTTGAGTGGGGGAGAATGTAGGGGTGTGAGTCTAGCATCCTTACCCATGGTGCATTACCATGGAAACCCTATGGACAAAGCAAGGCTATTGGAGACTGGAATAGCATGTTGGATGGCATGGGTGCCGAGAATATGAGAGGGGAGACCCGGCGTAATGCTCTCCGCCGCCCTAGGTCCGGGATGATGACCCGAGCCCTAGTGACCTCAGATTCAGGCATCATGCCTTATCAAGAGGGGTTGATGTCTCCATAGGAAAGGAGCTCTATGGACACTATAGGGTCATGAGCCTATAGTGGGCATCTCTCCGAAGGGTGAGGTTTCTGTATGGGCAGACTATGCCGCCCGGGATGCCCGAAAGGCCTTAGGCCATACACGGAGGTGCGAGACCCTTATATTTATAATTGGCAGATGTGCCCTACGGTCTGATATGATGCTAAGACCCTCAGAGTATGCATGGCTGGCCTAGATTATGAGTTAAGTTTAGGCGCCACACGGGCGCCAAGAGCTACAAGGATATGGCCCCGTGACAATTAGGGATGCATCGAGGTCTTGCAGTTTCGAGGTGTGCATCCATGCACAACCATGTCTAAGGGTCTTATAACCACCGATTGTTGTGCTGTTCGCAGCCGAGGACTAGGCTTTTGGGCCAATTGCTGGCGTCCGGCACATGAGAGGCCAGAATCTACCCCCTAATGGGGTGGGAGCGACATTGCGTGACACCCAAGCAGACGTGCCCTCAGCCAAAAGGCTTTGAGTGCAACTTGCATTCAAAGACTAGATGGTTCGTGGGATTCTGCAATTCACACGAAGTATTGCATTTCGTTGCGTTCTTCGTCAATCGAGAGCTGAGATATCCATTGCTAAGAGTCATTTCATTTATAAATAGAGGACAACGCATCCCTATGACCTCCCATTTCTGGGGCCAACGAGAGCATGCCCTTTTTGTTTCATGTTTCCTTGGCGCGTCCTGCGCTGGGGTTGGTTGAAGGACTAGGTCGAGCGTGCAGGAAGGGCAGAGGTTAATCCTAGCAACACCGGATGTAGCATTTGGGCTTACGTGAGGGCCGAAGCCCTTAGGCTCGCCCTTGCATTTATAAATGTGTTCACGGGTCATTCTGCTATGCAGGTTTTGACAATGATCCTTCCACAGGTTCACCTATGGAAACCTTATTACGACTTCTCCTTCCTCTAAATGATAACGTTCAATGGACTTCTCATGACATCATCGGCGGCAAACCGCCCTCATGGTCACAATCCGAACACTTCACCGGACCATTCAATTGGTAGGAGCGACAGGCAGTGTGTACAAAGGGCAGGGACGTAGTCAACATGAGCTTATGACTCACGCTTACTAGGAATTCCTCATTGAAGACCAACAATTGCAATGATCTATCCCCATCACAATGAAATTTCAAAGATTACCTAGGCCTATCGGCCAAAGCTATAGACTATTTGAATACATCAATGTAGCGCACATGTGGCCCACAACATTCAAGGGCATCACAGACCTATTATTGCCTCAAACTTCCTTAGCCTAGAAGACCATAGTCCCTCTAAGAAGCTGGCCTTGGAGGGTCACCTCAGCAAAGCTAGTTAGTAGGATGAGGTCGCATTCTTTAATAGAATTAACCAGACAAATCGCTCCACTAACTATGAACAACCATGCACCACCACCCATAAAATCAAGAAAGAGCTCTTAGTCTATCAATCCTTACTATTTTTGGACCTGGTAATTTTCCCCGTGTTGAGTCAAATTAAGCCACAGGCTCCACTCATGGTGGTGCCCTTCCGTCAATTCCTTTAAGTTTTAGCCTTGCGACCATACTCCCCCCAAAATCCAAAGACTTTTTGATTTCTCATAAGGTTCTAGTGGAGTCCAAAAAGCAATATCAGTCGATCCCTAGTCGGCATCGTTTATGGTTGAGACTAGTATAGTATTTGATCATCTTCGAGCCCCCAACTTTCATTTTTGGTTAACGAAAACATCCTTTGCAAATGCTTTCGCAGTTGTTTGCCTCTCATAAATCCATGAATTTCACCTCTAACTATGAAATACGAATGCCCTCGACTGTCCCTGTTAATCATTACTCTAATCCCGAAAGCCAACACAATAGGACCAAAATTCTATGATGTTATCCCTTGCTAATGTATATAGAGCGTAGGCTTGCTTTGAGCACTCTAATTTCTTCAAGGTAATAGCGCCGAAGGCACGACCAGTCCAGTTAAGGCTAGGAGCGCATCGCCGGCAGAAGGGACGAACCAATAGGTGCACACCATGAGGCGGATCAATCGACCCAACCCAAGGTCTAACTATGAGCTGTTTAATTATAACAACTTAAATGTATGCTATTGGAGCTAAAATTACAGCAGTTGCTAGCACCAGACTTGCCCTCCAATGGATCCTCATTAAGGGATTTAGGTTGTACTCATTCCAATTACCAGACTCATTTAGCCCGGTATTGTTATTTATTGTCACTACCTCCCCGTGTTAGGATTGGGTAATTTGTGCACCTGCTGCCTTCCTTGGATGTAGTAGCCATTTCTCAGGCTTCCTCTTTAGAATCAAACCCTAATTCTCCGTCACCCATCACCACCATGGTAGGCATCTATCCTACCATTGAAAGTTGATAGGGTAAAAATTTGAATGATGCATCACCAGCACGATGGCCATGCGATTCGTCGAGTTATCATGAATCGTCAGAGCAACGGGCAGAGCCCGTATCTACCTTTTCTCTAATAAACGCATCCCTTTCAGAAGTTCCATTTTGGTGCATGTATTAGTTCTAGAATTACTACGATTGTCTAAGTAGCAAATACCATAAAAAAAAATATAACTAATTTAATGAGCCTTTCATAGTTTCACAGTCTAAATTGGTCCATACTTACACATGCATGGCTTAATCTTTGAGACAAGCATATGACTACTGGTAGGATCAACCCGGTAGCATTCCTTCACGACATCAATGCCCGCATGAGTAGGCAATTCATGGGCCACAAAAGTTGTGTTGACGTGCTTGGAACACGAATGCCATTGCGAGGTTTGCCCCATGCACATGGGATGCATTGGTACATCCTACAGGAACCCATGTCCTTGCCTCGAGAAAAGAAATGAAAACTCCAACCACGATTGAGGAGGATGATGAGATCGAAAATTTGTTGCACCAGCAAGGATACTGCTGATCCAAACATCAAAACTATCACTCTTGCTCCCTTAACGTCCGTTAGGCCATAGTAAAACTCGATGAATAATGACTCAATAGGCCGAGATTAGGAATCGCTGCCATACTGAGTTAAGCCACAGCCCGCACTGTGGAGCGCAATCGAGAAATGCGTCTTAGGGGGAAGGGGGGAGGGTCCATCGAATTTTATGCCCACACTCACCTACACCCTCAACGTTGTCCATGCCGAACCAAATCCGATATCTAAAGCCTTCTAAACACATCCCTATCCTAAAGTGGAGCGGAATAATTTAGAAATGCTTAGGAGGTGCTTGGTGGTGCTAGAGGGTTCTCCATGCATGCTGGATCTCTCTAGAAGACTCTAGATGGCTCTTCACCATTCTAGTTGGGTCTAGTGTCACGAGGTGAATTCTTCACCTAAACACCCACCTCGTGCGGCACCTAGACACACCTCTTTGTGCTAAGTTAGCCTACTAATGGCACAAGCATCCCAAGCTTTAAAACAACTAAAAAATACTAAAAGGAAAAGTTTCCACTAAGCAAAGGAAAGTATTACGCTACAACAACGACTCAATCGCCTGAGATTGAGAATCGACGCCACACCAAGTCAAGCCCAACACGCACCTGCACCTATAACGTTGATTGTGTCAGACCAAACTCAATGCAATGACCACTCGATCAGACGAGATCAAGAATCGGCACCACGCCAGGTCAAGCCCAACACGCATCATTAAAAGCCTAGCAAGCAATGGGTATGTAAGGGTCCATCGAGTGCCATGCTGACTTCTCACCCGCACCATTAACGTTGACTAAGCCAGACGAAACCTAACACAATGACAACTTGATCGACCAAGATCGAGAATCGGTGCCATGCCAAGCTAGGCCCAACATGTACCATTAATTGTACGGGTAAGCAATGGGCATGTAATGTCCATCGAGTGCCATGCCCACTTCTCACCCGCACCATTGACGTTGACTAGCTAAGCCAAACATGATGCAACGATGACTAGATCGGTTGAGATCGAGAATCGACGCCATGCCAAGCCAGGCCCAACATGCACCGTTAATAGGGTAGGTGAGTAATGGGAATGGAAGGGTCCACCGAGTGCTATGCCCATTGCTCACGTGCGCCCTTAACGTTAAATAGCCAGGCTAAACCTAGCTAACAATGACTCGATCGGGCGAGACTGAGAATTAGTGCCACACCAAGTTCTGCCTAGCACGTACTGCCAAGGGCATGGGTGAGCAATGGGGAGGGTATAGGTTGGGAGAATGGCATGCCTAGGCACACCATTCGCCCACCTCATATATATAGAAAATAAAACAAACTTAGGTGTAGCATAAGGAAACATTACTATATCTCAGCCATCACTTCCCCATAAAATTTTATATAATTAGGCACCTTTTATCGTGAAATTTTAGGAGCCATCATAAAAAAGGGCAAAGAATTGAATGGGGTGCCCTTGGTCCAGTGATTTGGTGTGGAGGGTGGTCAAATAAAAATTTTAATGAAAATGCCCCTAGAGGGGATTAAAAATGGAAATCTCAACCGGTTGCAACATTTTTTCACGAGAGACCCTAGAATATAATTATGAAATTATGGGGGTGAATGTGGATCGAGGTTTAGAGGGAAAGGGGCAATTTTTTGGACAAAAATGACTCCGACGGGGGTAAAAAATTCATCAAAAATAAAAATACCACTCGATGGCCACGGTTTTTTGCAGGGGACACTTAAATATCATTATGGAATTATTGGAATGGTTATTGGCTATATATTTATATGAGAGCATGAGGAATGACCGTCTATTGGGTTGGGAACAAGCCGAGGTTTGGGTTTTTTTTTTGAATCATTTTGCTTTTTGGGCACTAATCCCCTTCATTTATTGGTGACATCTATCAATGGTATGAATTTAAGGGCAAAAGCTCACTATCTCTAGGAGCCCGACGTGTTCGGGGGCTAGCCCAAGTTAGCTTGGATGGCCTTGGCGAAGCGATTGGCCCCAGAGGCTCCGGTGAATTGGGCACCAGGATTGATATGGGTGCCTTCTATTGGTCTGAAGAACTCAGGCCAGTGTACCGGTTGGGCTTGAAAAGCCCCCGATGTGGAGAAATTAAAGCCGGAGGGCCATTTCATAGGTTGAGAATCGAGCTGAGGACTGTAGTTTTTTTAATCATTTTTGTTTTTTGGCATTACTTCCCTTCATGTATGGGTAACATCTATCAATGGTACGAATTTGAGGGCAAAAGCTCACAGTTGCCGGGAGCCCAACGTGTTCGGAGGCTAGCTCAAGTTAGCTTGGATGGCCTTGGTGAAGCAAATGGCCTTGGAGGCTTTGCCAAAACAGGGGCTAGGATCAATATGGATACCTTCTATAGGTAAAAAAACTCAAGCTGAAGTGCCAGCTGGGATCGAAAAGCCTCCGGTGCGGAGATATTGAAGTTGGAGGGTTGTTCCATAGGCTAGGAACTAAGCCTGGGACTATAGTTTTTATGAATCATTTTTGTTTTTCGACATTACTACCCTTCATGTAAGGATAAAATCAATCAATGGTATGAATTTGAGGGCAAAAGCTCACAGTCGCCAAGAGCCCGGCGTGTTTGGGGGCTAGCTCAAGTTAGCTTGGATGGCCTTGGCGAAGTGAACGGGTCGAGAGGCTCCTACAAATCGGGGGCTGGGATCAATATGGATGCCTTCTATAGGTCAATAGAACCCAGGCCGGAGTGCCGGCCAGGCTAAAAAACTCCCAGTGCGGAGAGATTGAAGCTGAAGGTCCATTTCATAAGCCGAGAATCAAGTTGGGGAATGCAGTTTATTCAAATCATTTTAGTTTTTCGACATTCCTTCCATTAATGTATGGGTAATATCTATCAATGGTATGAATTAAAGGGAAAAAACTCACAGTCACCGAGAGCCCAAAGTGTTCAAGGGCTAGCTCAAGTTAGCTTGGATGGCCCGGGAGGCTCCCAGGAATCGAGGGCTGGGATCAATATGGATGCCTTTTATAGGTCCGAGAAACCCAATTTGAAGTGTCAATTGGGCTTGAAAAGCTCCCGTGTGGAGATATTGAAGCCGAATGGCCATTTCATAGGCCGGGAACCCAGCCAGGAATTGATTTTTTTTTTAATCATTTTGGTTCTTCAGAATTAGTCCCTTTTTTTTTTGGGTAACAACTACCAATGGTGTGAATTTGAGGGCAAAAGCTCATAGTCGCCGGGAGCCCGACGTGTTCGGAGGCTAGCTCAAGTTGGCTTGGATGGCCTTGGTGAACCGATTGGCCCCGGATGCTCTGGCT
This sequence comes from Jatropha multifida, assembly GCA_948099535.1. Lineage (NCBI taxonomy): Eukaryota > Viridiplantae > Streptophyta > Magnoliopsida > Malpighiales > Euphorbiaceae > Jatropha > Jatropha multifida. The sequence goes on from CANUEX010102188.1 coordinate 8,256, forward strand.
AATCAGGGGCTAGGATCGGTATGGAGGCCTTTTATAGGTCCAAGAAACCAGAGCTGGAGTGTCGGTCGGGCTTGAAGAGCCTCGGTACGGGGACATTGAAGTCGGATGGTCTTTTCACAAGATAGGAATCGAGTTGGGGACTGCCGTTTTTTTGAATTGTTTCTCCTTTTCGGCTTTAGTCCCTAAAATGGAGCCGGTGATTGCAATTTTTTTGAATCATTTTGGTTTTTCAGTATTACTACCCTTCATATATGGGTAACATCTATCGATGTTCGGGGGCTAGCTCAAGTTAGCTTGGATGGCCTTGACGAAGTGAATGGCTTGGGAGGCTCTAGCGAATCAAGGGTCAAGATTGATATGGATGGCTTCTATAGGTCCGGGGAACCCTGACCGGAGTGCTGGCCGGGCTCGAAAAGCCCTTGGTGTGGTGACACTAAAGCTAGAGGGTCGCAATAGATATGGATGCCTTTTATAGGTCCGGGGAACCCAAGCCAGAGTGTCATCCAGGCTTGAAAAGCCCACGGTGCAAGGTTATATTGAAGCCTGATGACCGTTTCATAGGCCGAGAACCCAGTTGGGGACTATAGTTTTTTAGAATCATTTTGGTTTTTCGGCATTACTACCCTTCATGTATGGGTAACATCTATCAATGGTGCGAATTTGAGGGCAAAAGCTCATAGTCGTCGGGAGCCCGACGTGTTTGGGGGCTACCTCAAGTCAACTAGGATGGCCTTGGCGAAGCGAATGGCCCCAGAGGGTTCAGCGAATTGGGGGCCAGGATTGATATGGTTGCCTTCTGTAGGTCTAGGGAACCCGGGCCAGAGTGCTGACCGGGCTCGAAAAGCCTCCTATGCGGAGAGATTCAAGCCAGAGGGTCGTTCTATAGGCCGGGAACTAAGCAAGGGATTACTATTTTTTTGAATGGTTTTTGTTTTTCTCCATTACTACCCTTCATGTATGGGTAACATCTATCAATGGTGTGAATTTGAGAGCAAAAGTTAACAGTCAGTGGGAACCTGATGTTTCGGGGCTAGCTAAGGTTAGCTTCAATAGCCTTGGCAAAGCGAATGGCCCCAGAGGCTACGGTAAATTAGGGGCCAAGATCAATATGGGTGCCTTCTATAGGTTTGGGGAACCCAGGTCGAAGTACCGACTGGGCTCAAAAAGCCCCCGGTGCGGAGATATTGAAGCTAGAGGGCCACTTCATAGGCCCGGAATCGAGCTGGGGACTGTAGATTTTTCAAATCGTTTTGGTCTTTTGGCATTACTGCCCTTCATGTATGGGAAACATCTATCAATGGTGCAAATTTGAGGGCAAAATCTCACAGTCACCAGGAGATCGACGTGTTCGGGTGCCAGCTCAAGTTAGCTTAGATGGCCTTGGTGAAGCAAATGGCCCCGGAGGCTTTGGCGAATTGGGGGTTGAGATTCATATGGGTGCCCTCTATAGGCCAAGGACCCGATCCGGAGTGCTGGATGGGCTCGAAAAGCCCCTGGTGCAGAGATATTGAAGTCGTAGGGTTATTTCATAAGCCTGGAACTGAGCCCGGGGCTTTAGTTTTTTCGAATCATTTTGATTTTTTAGCATTACTACCCTTTATATATAGGCAACATTTATCAAAAGTGTGAATTTGAGGAGAAAAGCTCACAGTCGCCGTGAGCCCAACGTGTTCAGGGGCTAACTCAAGTTTGCTTGGATGGCCTTGGCAAAGCAAATGGCCCAGAGGCACTTGTGAATCGAGGGCCAAAATCAATATGGGTGCCTTTGATAGGTCTGGGGAACCCGGGCCGGAGTGCCAGTCAGTCTCAAAATGCCCCTGGAAGCTGTGCAATTTTTTCGAATCATTTTGGTTTCTTGGCATTAATACCCTTCATGTATGGGTAACATCTATTAATGATGCAAATTTGAGGGCAAAAGCTCACAATCGCCTAAAGCCCGACATGTTCAGGGGCTAGCTTAAGTTTGCTTGGATGGCATTAGCGAAGCGAATGGCCTAGGAGGCTCCGGCGAATCGGGGGCCGGGATTGATATGGCTGCATTCTATAGGTCCATAGAACTCTGGCTAGAGTGTCGCCCGTGCTCGAAAAGCCCCCGGTGCAGAGATATTGAAGTCAGAAGGCCCCTTCATAGGCTAGGAATCAAGCTGGGGACTGCATCTTTTTCGAATCATTATGGGTGCCTTGTATAGGTCCGGGGAGCCCAAGCCGAAGTGTCAGTCAGGCTTGAAAAGCCCTTAGTGCGGAGGTAGCTGGAGGGCCGTTTCATAGGCAGGACATGAGTTGGGGACTGTAGTTTTTTAGAAATGTTTTGATTTTTCGGCATTAGGTGCCTTCTTGTATGGGTAACATCTATCAATGGTTCGAATTTTAGGGCAAAAGCTCACGGTCACCTAGAGCTTGACATCTTCGGGGGCTAACTCGAGTTAAGCTTGGATGGCCTTGGTGAAGCGAATGGCCTCGGAGGATCCAGCGAATCGAGCATCAGGATCAATATGGGTGCCTTTTATAGGTCCGAGAAACCCGGGCCGAAGTGTCAGCCGGGCTTGAAAAGCCCCCATGTCGAAAAAATTGAAGGATATGATTGTAATGGGCATGGGAGGGGTTAGCTAGGGATGAACCTCTATTTGGCGGGTGGGAGACCCCCGCTATCCATGCGTAAACCTCTATTTGGCATGTGGCGCCCTGGCCAACCCAACCCAACAATAAACCTCCACACGGCGTGAGGCGGCTTGCGGGCTGCCTAGGCCTAGCACAGTGATAAACCTCCACTGGGCATTCGGTGCGCCTACGGGTTGCCTACGCCTGGTACAGGGGTAAACCTCCAATGGGCGTGCAGCGCGCCGGCAACCTAGTGAGAAATCTTTATTGGGCATGCGGCACGCCAACATACCGTGCGCTGCCTAGCCCACGATAAACCTCTATTAGGCGTGCGGTGCGCCAGAAGCCTGCGCTCTGCCTCAGCCCGAGTGCTGTCCAAGCTAGTGGAAAACCTCTACTGTATGTATGGTGCACCTACAACCCGCGTGCTACCAAGCGCTGCCTCCTTCCTATGCATTGGCCAGCCCTGTGATGAACCTGCATTTGGCCTACAACATGCTTGCCTATGCGTTGCCCGACCCAATGATAAACCTCTTTTTACACATGAAGGACCAATGTTGGGCACATCACGTGGCTCACCTATGGGGGCCAATAGGCTAAAACTACAATAGGACGGTCGAATATCTCCTGGCCTCGTGCCTGTATCATTTTTTATGGTTTTTCGATAAATGGGCAGCGTGACTCGGCGTTAGTCATTTTTTATGCTTTACATGCATTAGTCATTTCGATTAAATTGTGACATTTTTTGATACATGGGCAGCGTCCCTTGGCCTTGGTCATTTTTTTATGCATCTTGCCTCACCCTTAGTCATTTTTTATGCATGCATTACATGTCCTCAGCCTTAGTCATTTTCTATGCTTTACATGTCCTCGCCCTCAATCACAAGGGCACGTTCAAGGGTGGCTGAACCTCCCCTCCACTGGGTGGGGAGTTAATTGTTTGGCTTTTGGAGGGGAAGGGATGAATCAAAGGGACAAAGGGCTGAATCTCAGTGGATCATGGTAGCAAGGTCACTCTACCAGTTATAATACCCCGTTGCGTATTTAAGTCATCTAGAAAGGATTCTATCCATTGCCCGATGGGAATTGTACTTTAAGGCAGCCCTCACAGCTCATTCCCCGTACGAGCTTAGCCAACGGCACGTTCCTCTAGGGGCAAGATGGCCCCTGCTGTGGGTTGACAAACCGGCAACGGATACATGCATTGCTTCTGGCCTAGATTCTGACTTAGAGGCATTTAATCGTAATCTAGCACACGATAGATTCGCATCAGTGGCTTTTCAACCAAGCGCGATGGCCAATTGTGCGAATCAACAGTTCCTCTTGTACTAGGTTGAATTACAATCATGACACCATCATTAGTAGGGCAAAACTAAACTGTCTTATGGCGATCTAAACCCAACTAACATTCCCTATTAGTGGGTGAACAATCGAACACTTAGTGAATTCTGCTTCATAATTATAGGAAGAGTCGACATTGAAGGATAAAAAAGCAAGCTGCCCCAAGCCAGTTATCCCTATGGTAACTTTTCTGACACCTCTACCTTCAAATTCTGAATGTCCAAAGGATCGATAGGCCACACTTTCACTATTCGTATTCGTACTGGAAATTAGAATCAAATGAGCTTTTACCCTTTTGTTCCACATGAGATTTTTGTTCTCGTTGATCTCATCTTAGGACACTTGTGTTATCTCTTAACAGATGTGCCGCCCTAGCCAAATTCCCCATCTGACAATGTCTTTTGCCCGAATCATTACTGAAATGGCCTTGGGTCTAAAAAGAGGGGCGTAGCCCCGCCTTTGATTCACGGAATAAGTAAAATAATGTTAAAAGTATTGGAATTTCATCGTCGCCTTTCGGCTTCCCACTTACCATACACCTCTCAAGTCATTTCACAAATTCGAACTAGAGTCAAGCTCAATAGGGTCTTCTTTCCCTATTGATTCCACAAAGCTTGTTCCCTTGGCTATGGTTTCACTGCATAGTAGATAGGGGTAGTGGGAATCTCATTAATCCATTCACGCGCGACGCTAATTAGATGATAAGCCATTTGGCTACCTTAAGAGAGTCATAGTTACTCCTGTCGGTTACCCGCACTTGGTTGAATTTCTTCACTCTGACATTCAGAGCACTGGGCAAAAATCACAATGTGTGAGCATCTGCAGGGACCATTGCAATGCTTTGTTTTAATTAAATAGTCGAATTCACCTTCTCCATACTAGTTCGGAGTGGACTGTTTGACGCCCGGGGAATGTCCCCGAAAGGGCTGTTCCTAGTCCGTCCCTCGGCCGACATGCGGCAACCCGCTCTCACTCTAGGAGCAGCGCGAGTAGTCCGCCAATGGCTGACGGGTTCAGGACTGGGACCCTCAGGCCCAGCCCTTAGAGCAAATCCTTTTCCTAAGGTTACAGATCCAGTTTCCTGACTTCCCTTGCCTACATTATTCCATCGACTAAAGGTTGTTCACCTTGGAGACCTAATGCGGTTAAGGGTATGATCGGGCATGGGAGGCACTCGGTCCTCTAGATTTTCATGGGCCACCGGGGGTGAACTAGACACTGTGCAACATGCAGCGCTCTTCCAGCCGCTGGACCCTACCTCTGACTGAGTCATTTCTAGGGTGCATGGGCTATTAAACAGAAAAGATAACTCTTCTTGAGGCCTCCGTCGACGTCTTTGGACTCCCTAAAGTCGTTGTCAACCTTCACGTTCCAGTTTAAGAATTTTAACTCGATTGCCTTCCGAGGCTCGCGGGAACGCTCTGTTAGACTGGCTACCCCCATCTCTTAGGATCGACTAACGCATGTGCAAGTGCCATTCACACAGAACCTTTCCCCTCTTCGGCCTTCAAAGTTCTCATTTGAATATTTGCTACTACCACCAAGATTTTCACCGACGGTCGCTCCTCCCGGGCTCACGCCTAGGTTTTGCAATGACCGTTGTGCCCTCCTGCTCATCGGAGCCTAGCTCTTGCCCTGACGACTGGGTATAGGTCACACGCTTAAGTGCCATCCAATTTCAGGGCTAGTTGATTTGGTAGGTGAGCTATTACACACTCCTTAGCGAATTTTGACTTCCATGACCAATGTTTGTGGGTTTTAGGTTAGTGCGTAGTTGGGTGCCCCCTTCTAAGGGACTTGGGCCTGATCCATTGCAACGAACGCTTCTCCATACTACAATTCAAACTCCCGGGGCGTTCGATTCTCAAGCTGGGCATTTCCCGATTTGCTTGCCATTACTAGGGGAATCTTGGTAAGTTTCTTTTCGTCAGCTTATTGATATGCTTAAACTCAGCGGGTAGTCCCGCCTGTCCTGAGGTCACGTTGGTAGTGCGCCATTAGGGAGGCGTCGAGGTCTCGCTGTTTCGAGGTATGCGTCCACACATGACAGTGTCTGAGTGTCTTACAACCATCGATTGTCGTGGTGTTCACAGTCAGGGACTAGGCTTTTGGGCCAACCACGGGCAACCGACATAAGGGAGGTCAGAATCCGCCCCTTGATGGGGTGGGAGTGACATTGCATGAAACTCGGGTAGATGTGCCCTCGGCCAAAAGGTTTCGGGCGTAACTTGCTTTCAAAGACTCAATGGTTCACAAGATTCTGCAATTCACACCAGTATTGCATTTCACTGCATTCTTCATCGATGCGAGAGCCGAGATATCCGTTGTCGAGAGTTATTTTGTTTATAGACAGAGGACGATGCATCCCTGCAGCCTCCCATTTTTGGGGTCGACGAGAGCGTGCCCTTCTCATTTCGTGTTTCCTTAGCGCGTGCTGCGCCGAGCTTGGTTGAAGGACTGGGTTGATCGTGCGGGAAGGGCCGAGGCAAATCCCAGCAACACCGGATGCAGCCGTTGGGATCGACGTGGATGCCTTCTATAGGTCCAGGGAACCTGAGTCGGAGTGTCAGCCGGGCTTGAAAAGTCCCCGGTGCGGAGATATTGAGGGATACTACTGTAATGGGTATGGGATTGGTGGCTGGGGATAAACCACTTTTTGGCGCGTGGGAGGCCCCGGCTGCCCAGGCGTAAACCTCCATTTGGCATGTGGCGCGCCTGCGAGGGTCTTTGCATTTGGCTTATCGTGCCTGCGGGCAGCCTGCACCCAATGCAGCAATAAACATGCATTGGATGTCTCCTGCGTCGATGGACTGCCTGCCCAGCACAAGGATAAACCTCTGTTGGGTATGCAGCGCGCCCGCGAGCTGCCTGTGCTCACCAGCCAAATAGGAACCGTCTATTAGGCGTGCGGTGCGCCGGTAGCCTGGGCGCTACCTAACCTAACGAAAAACCTCTATTTCGCCTATGTTGCTCCTGCAAACCACTTGCCTTCTAGCCCAGCTAGGGCAAGAAACCTCTATTGGGCATGCCATGAGTCAGCAACTTGCATGGTGCCCAACCCTTGCTGCCAGCACATTAGCCAGTCCCATGATGATCCTCCATTTAGCTTATGGCATGCCTGCCTGTGCGTTGCACAGCGCAGTAATAAACCTCTATTGGGCCCTTGGTTGGCCAACCCGGGGCAGCAATAAACCTCTTTTTGCGCGTGGAGGGCCAATGTTGGGCGCACCATGAGGCTCAAATGTGGGGCCGATAGGCCAAAACTAGGAGCCTTTCCCCCATTTTGACCCCAAAATCATTTTATTTTGTCTAGAAATTGACATTTTTCGATTTGTACGAACTTTTGGCTTGATTTTTTTCACAATAAAAGCTATTTTTCAAAATTACAATTGCAAGACCTATCCTCCACATCACAAATAATAGGCATTTAGGTCAAGTAGACATTAATTAGGTATGATGTATAAAACAAATGTAAATTAAATAAAACCAATAGGTTTATTGTAACTTATAGTGGTTGGATGTATGTGCATGCACATATTAGGTTTTGGTGCTAGGTTCAAGTGGTTAAAACATCAACTTTATAATTCCTTTTTTCCTACACCATATATAAACATAATTGCAATTGGTTTTGGTGGCAGGTTCAAGTTGCTAAAACATCAACCTTTTATGCTTTTTTTTAATGCTATATACATGTTGTCGCAATTCTTGGTGTTGTATTTCAATGAAATTTTAGCAGCCATCACAAAAAATGGCAAAAAAATTGAAGTGGATGATGGCCTTGGTCCCGAGAATATAATGCCATGAAAAGTGCACCCGGAGGGGGTAAAAAATCCATGAAAAATGAAAATGCCACCCAATGGCCACGGTTTTTTGCAAGGGACACGTAAATATCATTATGGAATTATTAGGGTGGTTAATAGTAGTCTATTTCCATGAGGAAAGGTTGTCCTTTATGCCAGGACCGAGCCTAAGTCCGGGTTTTTTTTTTCCCTCGATTTGTTAGAGCTTCCCAGGCCATTCGCTTCACTATGGTCATCCAAGCTAACTTTAGCTAGCCTGCCGAACTCATCGGGCTCCCGGTGACTGTGAGCTTTTGCCCTTAAATTCCCACCATTGGTAGATATTACCCATACATGAAGGGGACTAACGCCAAAAATCTAAAAGGAATAGAAAAAACTGCAGTCCCAAGCTTAGTTCCTGACCAATGATACGACCATTCGAATTCACTATCTCTACACCGGGGGCTTTTCAAGCTCGTCTGACACTCCTACTCGGGTTCCTTGGACAGATAGAAGGCATGCATAGTGATCCAACCCTCGATTCGCTGGAGCCTCCCAGGCCATGTGCTTTGCTAAGGCCATCCCAGCTAACTTGAGCTAGCCCTCGAACATGTCGAGGTCCCGATGACTGTGAGCTTTTGCCCTCAAATTCAAACCATTGGTAGATGTTACCCATACTTGAAGGGGACTAACACCAAAAATCCAAAATGATTCAAAAAAACTACAGTCCCTGGCTCGGACCAGGCCTATGAAATGGCCCTTTGGCTTCAATGTCTTTGCACTGCCCAATAGAGGTTTCTAGCCCTAGCTAGGCAAGAAGGCATGCGAGCTACTGGCACACCGCACACAAAATAGAGGTTTTCAGCTAGGTTGGGTAGCCACCCCATGCCCGATCCCAGCCCCCGATTAGTCGGAGCATCTGGGGCCATTCGCTTCGCCAAGGCTATCCAAGCTAACTTAAGCTAGCCCCCGAACACGTCGGGCTTCTGTGACTGTGAGATTTTGCCTTTAAATTCACGCCATTGATAGATGTTACCCGTACATGAATGGGACTAACGTAAAAAATCCAAAATGATTCAAAAAACTATAGTCCCTAGCTCGATTCTTGACTAATGAAATAGCCATCCAGCTTCAATACCTTCGCACCGGGGGCTTTTCAAGCCTGGCCAACACTCTGGCTTAGGTTCCCCAGACTTATAGAAGGCATCCATAGCAATCCCGACCCTTAATTCGCCAAAGCCTCCCGGGTCATTCACTTCTCCAAGGCTATCCAAGCGAACTTGAGCTAGCCCCCGTACGCGTTGGGCTCCCAGCGACTGTGAGCTTTTGCCCTTAAATTCAAACCATTGGTAGATGTTACCCAGAAAAGAAGGGGACCAATGTCAAAAAAGCGAAATGATTTGATAAAATTGCAGTCTGCAGCTTGGTTCCTTAGTTATGAAAGGGCCATCCGACTTTAAGTATCTCCGCACCGGGGGCTTTTCAAACCTAGTCGACACTCTAGGTCAAGTTCCCTAGACCTATAGAAGGCATCCATATTGATCTCGACCCACGATTTGCCTTATCCTCCCGGGCCATTCGTTTCCCAAAGGCCATCCAAGCTAACTTGAGTTAGCTCCTGGACACGTCCGACTCCCATCGACTGTGAGCTTTTGCCCTCAAATTCGTACCATTGGTAGATGTTAGCCATACATGAAGGGGTCTAATTGCAAAAATGCGAAACGATTCCAAAAAACTGTAGTCCTTGGCTTGATTCCTAAACTATGAAACGGCCATTCGACTTTTATATCTCTACACCGAGGGCTTTTCAAGCCTTATCGACACTCTGGCGCGAGTTTCCTAGACTTATAGAAGGCATCCATAGCAATCCCAGCCCTAGATTCACTGAATCCTCCCGATCCATTCGCTTTACCAGGGCCATCCAAGCTAACTTGAGCTAGCCTCCGAACACGTCAGGCTCCCGACAACTCTGAGATTTTGCCCTCAAATTCACACCATTGTTAGATGTTACCCATACATGAAGGGAACTAAAGCTGAAAAAGCAGAACGACACAAAAAAAACTGTAGTGCCCGGCTCAGTTGCTGGCCTATGAAATGGCCATCTGACTTCAATATCTTTGCACCAGGGATTTTTCAAGCCCGGCGACACTCTGGATCAGGTTTTGCGGACCTATAGAAGGCATCCATAGTGATCCTAGCCCTCGATTCACTAGAGCCTCCCGATCCATTCGCTTCACCAAGGCCATACAAGCTAACTTGAGCTAGCCCCCTAACACCTCGGGCTCCCGGCGAATATGAGCTTTTACCCTCAAATTTGCACCATTGGTAGATGATACCCAGATAAAAAGGGGACTAATTCCAAAAAAGCAAAATGATTTAAAAAACTGCAGTTCCCAGCTCGGTTCCTAGCCTATGAAACCACCATCCAACTTCAATATCTCCATACCGGGGGCTTTTCAAGACCGACCGACACTTCGACTCAAGTTCTTTGGACCTATAGAAAGCATCCATATCGATCCTGGCCTATGATTCAATGGAGCCTCCTAGGCCATTCGCTTAACCAAGGCCATCCAAGCTAACTTGAGCTAACCCCTGGACACGTTAGGCTCTCGGTGACTGTAAGCTTTTGCCCTCAAATTTGCACCATTGGTAGATATTACCCATATATGAAGGGGCCTAGTACTAAAAAAACAAAATGATTCGAAAAGTTGTAGTCCCCGGCTCGGTTCCCATCCTATGAAACGACGATCCTGCTTCAATATCTCCCGCACCGGGGCTTTTTAAGCCCGACCGACACTCCAACACGGGTTCCCTGGACCTATAGAAGGCATCCATATTGATCCTGACCCTTGATGAGCCAGAGCCTCCAGGGCCATTCGCTTCTCCAAGGCCATAGGTAGCTTGAGCTAGCCCCCATACGCGTTGGCCTCCCAGTGGCTGAGCTTTTGCCCTTAAATTTGCACCATTGGTAGAAGTTACCAATACATGAAGGGTACTAATGCTAAAAATCCAAAATGATTCAAAAAAACTGCAGTCATCGGCTCGATTCCTGACCTATGAAATAGCCCTCCGGCTTCAATATCGTCATACTGCGCAATAGAGGTTTCTCGCCTTGGCTAGACTAGAAAGCATTCGGGCTGCTAGCGTACCGCATGCATAATAGGGGTTTTCTGCAAGGCTGGGTAGCCATCCCATGCTTGATCCTATCCCATGATTAGTCGGAGCATCCGGGGCCATTCACTTCGCCAATACCATCCAAGCTAACTTCAGTTAGCTCCCGAACACGTCAGGCTCCCGACGAGTGTGAGCTTTTTCCCTCAAATGCACACCATTGATAGATGTTACTCATACATGAAGGGGACTAACATAAAAAATCCAAAATGATTTTAAAAAACTATAGTCCCCGACCAATGAAACGGCCATCCCGCTTCAATATCTCCACACCGGCCAATAGAGGTTTCTTACCCTGGCTAGGCTCAAAGACAAGTGGGCTGCTGGCGCACCACATGCGAAATAGAGGTTTTCAGCTAGGCTGGGAAACCACCCTACGTCCAATCCTAGCCCCTGATTAGTTGGAGCATCTAGGCCATTCGCTTCGCCATGGCCATCCAGGCCAACTTGAGCTAGCCCCCGAACACGTCAAGCTCTCCCCCGAACACGTCAAGCTCTCTACGACTGTGAGATTTTGCACTCAAATTTGCACCATTGATAGATGTTACCCACACATGAGGGGGATTAACACCAAAAATCCAAAATGATTCAAAAAAACTACAGTCCTCGGCTCATTTTTCGACCTATGAAATGGTCATCCGGATTCAATATCTCCGTATCGGGGGCTTTTCAAGCCCGATTGACACTCTGGCTCGGGTTCCTTGGACCTATAGAAGGCATCCATGGCGAATTTGGCGCTCGATTAGCTAAAGCCTTCTAGGCCATTAGCTTCACCAAGGCCATCCATACTAACTTAAGCTTGCAACTGAACATGTCAGGCTCTCGTCGACTATGAACTTTTGTTCTCAAATTCGCACTATTGGTAGATGTTACCCGGACAAGAAGGGGACTAAAGCAAAAAAAGCGAAACGGCCATCCGACTTCTATACTCTGCCCCTGGGGCTTTTCAAGCTCGGCCGATGCTTCAGCTTGGGTTCCTCGGACCTATAGAAGGCATCTAGACTGATCTCGGCCCCCGATTAGTTGGAGCATCCGAGGTCATTTGCTTCGCCGAGGCCATCCAAGCTAACTTGAGCTAGCCCTCGAACACATCGGGCTCCCGAGGACTACGAACTTTCGCCATCAAATTTGCACCATTGGTAGATGTTACCCATACATGAAGGGGACTATTGCCGAACATCCAAAATGATTCAAAAAAAGTGCAGTCCCTAGCTCGATTATTGGACTAATATTTGTGTTTTGATGATTTTTGGTTAATATTTGCATAAATTATACTGTTTGAATTTGATATAGTTTGTTGTTTTATTTTCTATAATATTCTGAGTTTAATGTAATTTATTCATATGGATTGTAATAATTTTATTTTCTATTGATTTGTACTTATTAAATGGGAAATGAGAATAAGTAATGGGATAAATGGGTAGAATGTATTTTTGGATATGGTTTGTAATCTTTTCTCCTCCCCCTTTCTTATGGATGATTTAATTTTGCTATTTGTGATGATATGTATGAATGACATTGTTTTTTGAAAATTGCATAAAATGATTTTGTACCACAATTAATAAATAATGAATATTCGAACAACTAGGACGTAGGATTTAGACCCGGCGGAATGGGTGTCTAACACCTTCCCATTTCCGTACCTAACTCTCAAACTCACTTTGGTTAAAATCGAATTAATTAATTCTAATGAATTAATTAACTTGAGAATTTTCCCTAATTTAACAAAATAGGTTGGCCACTCCAAAATTTTCAAAACCTTAACAACGTAAGGAAATCCTTTCTGAGGATTAAATGGGATTAGACAAATTAATTTCTAAGAATTAAATTGAACTAAGCCCATTTGATTCGGATTATTAGAGTGACACCCGAGAAAACCATGAGACGTTACGCGAAGGCCACATTGTCCTCACGACTATTGTGGCCCATGTATTGCCCGCTCATGCTTTCTGATGCGAAATGTTGTGTCGGCAGAGGGCGTGAATGTATATGCTCCATTGGCCCAATTAATGTCTTTAAGAATGACGAACAAACCCATTTTGAGCCTTCTTCATGTCACCTCACCGCGGGCATGGTGGGCTCATACGAGCGCCGCTGTCGCGAGGGAATGCTATAGGCCCAAGGGACAACCACTCCTCATGCTCTCACATAAATAGAAGATCGATAACCATCCAAATAATTCCATAATGATATTTAAGTGTCCCCCACAAAAAACCATGGCCATTGGGTGGCATTTTCATTTTTCATGGATTTTTACCCCCTTCGAGGGCATTTTCTTCCAAAACACCCCCCCTTTGCTGGAAAGCCTCGATCGACAACCACCCTTATAATTCCATAATTACATTCTAGGGTCACCTGCAAAGAGTCGTGGCCACCAGTTTAGATTTCAATTTTTATGAATTTTTAACCCCCTCTAAGGGCCGTTTCATCAAAATTTTTATTTGAGCACCCTCTGCATCGAATCTCAGGACCAAGGGCACCCCATTCAATTATTTGCCCTTTTTTATGATGGCTCCCAAAATTTCACAGCAAAAGATGCCTAATGATATATTAGGGTTGCCGTAAAAAATCGTAGCCATTAGGTGAGGTTTCCATTTTTTACAAATTTATTATCCTCTCTAGGTGAATTTTTGTCAAAATTTTTATATCAACGTCCAAGACAAAAAATCTCAGGACCAAGGGCATCCACTTAAATTTTTTGCCATTTTTTGTGATGGCTGCTAAAATTTCATTGAAATGCAACACCAAGGACTGCGACAACATATATACGGCGTTAAAAAAAGCATAAAAAGTTGATGTTTTAGCAACTTGAACCTACTGCCAAAACCAATTGCAACTATATTTATATATGGCGTAGGAAAAAATGAATTATAATGTTGATGTTTTAGCCATTGAACTTGACACAAAAAATTTAATATGAGCGTGCACATACCGATCCAACCACTATAAGTTCAAGTAAACTTGTTGGTTTTATTTAATGTCTACTTGGCCCAAATGCCTATTCTTTATGCTATGGAGGATAGGTCTTGCAATTGTAATTTTAAAAAATAGCTTTTATTGTGAAAAAAATCAAGCTGAAAGTATGCACAAATCGAAAAATGACAGTTTCTGGACAAAATAAAATGATTTTGGGGTCAAAATGGGGGCAAGGCTCCTAGTTTTAGCCTATTGGCCCCACAGGTAAGCCACGTGGTGTGCAAAACATTAGCCCTCCATGCGCAAAAAGAGGTTTATCGCTGCCCCACGTCAGCCAGTTACAGGCTAAATAGAGGTTTATCGCTAGGTCGTGTTGTGCACATACAGGCGTGCCACAGGCCAAATGGAGGTTCATCGCACGACTGGCTAGTGTGTAGGCAGTAGGGGCCGGGAACCGCACCGACTGCTAGCGCGCAGCACGGCCAATAGAGGTTTCTCACCCTAGTTGGGCTAGAAGGCATGCCCAATCGAGGTTTCGTGCCCTAGTTGGACTAGAAGGCATGTGGGTTGCGGGCGCACCGCATGCGAATAGAGGTTTTTAACAAGACTGGGCAGTGCGCAGGCTGCTAGTGCACTGCATGCACATTAGAAGTTTATTGCAGGGGTATTCGCAAGCAGCCCACAAGCGCGCCGTACGTCCAATTGAGGTTTATCGCTCTGCTGGGTACAAGCAGCCTACAGCCCCCACAAGCCAAATGCACTGGCCCCCGCAGGCGCGCCACACGCCAAATGGAGGTTTACGCCTAGGCAACAGGGGCCTCCAACATGCAAATAGAGGTTTATCTCTGATCGCCCCTCCCACGCCCATTACAACCGTATCCCTCAATATCTCCACGCCGGGGGCTTTTCAGGCCTGACCGACACTCTGTCTCGGGTTCCCTAGACCTATAGAACACATCCACATCGATCCTGACCATCGATTTTCCGGAGCCTCTTAGGCCATTCGCTTCGCTAAGGCCATCCCAACTAACTTTAGCTAGTCCCGAACACGTCGGGCTCCCGGTGACTATGAGCTTTTGCCCTCAAATTCGCATCATTGATAGATGTTACCCGTACCTGAAGGGTAGTAATGCTGAAAAACGAAAATGATTCAAAAAAACTATGGTCCCCGACTTGGTTCCCGGCATATGAAATGGCCCTCTGGCTTTAATATCTTCGTACTGGCACTCGAGCCTGGATTCTGAGCCTAGAGGGTTTTAGAGCCTGGCCGACACTCGAGCCTAGATTTTGCGGACCTATAGAAGGTACCAATATCGATCCTGGCCCCTGATTTGCTGAAGCTACTTGAGCTAATCCCAAAACACGTCGGGCTCTCAGTGATTGTGAGTTTTTGCCCTCAAATTCACATCATTGATAGATGTTACCTATACAAGATGGGTTGTAATGCTAAAAAACCAAAACAATTCAAAAAAACTTCAATTCCCGGCTCGGTTCCCGACCTATGAAATGGCCCTAGGCTTTAATATCTCCATACCGGGGGCTTTTCAAGCCTGACCGACACTCTAGCCTGGGTTCTCCAGACCTATAGAAAGCACCCATCTCGCTTCCAACCCCTGATTCACCGAAGGCCGTCCAAGCTAACTTGAGCTAGCCCCCGAACACATAGGGCTCCTAGAGATTGTGAGCTTTTGCCCTCAAATTCGCATCACTAGAAGATGTTACGCATACATGAAGGGCAGTAATGCTGAAAAACCAAAATGATTCAAAAAAAATTGCAGTCCTCAGCTTGGTTTCTAGCATATGAAATGGCCCTTCGGCTTTAATATCTCCGCACCAGGGGTTTTTCAAGCCCGACCGAAACTCTAGCTTGGGTTCCTCGAACCTATAAAAGGCATCCATAGTGATCCTGGCCGCTGATTAGCCAAAGCATTTGGGATCATTCGCGTTGCCGAGGCCATCCAAGCTAACTTGAGTTAACCCCCGAACACGCGGGCTCTCGGCGACTGTGAGCATTTGCTCTCAAATTCGCATCGTTGGTAGATTTCACCCATATATGAAGGGGACTAATGCCAAACACATAAAATGATCTGAAAATGTCCCTATGAAATAGCCTTTCCTCATGCTCTCGCGCAAACAATCGATCAACAACCACGACA
Source organism: Jatropha multifida (assembly GCA_948099535.1). Classification (NCBI taxonomy): domain Eukaryota; kingdom Viridiplantae; phylum Streptophyta; class Magnoliopsida; order Malpighiales; family Euphorbiaceae; genus Jatropha; species Jatropha multifida. Next base: position 24,217 of record CANUEX010102188.1, read on the forward strand.
AAAATTCCATAATGATATTTAAGCATTCCCCACAAAAAATCGTGCCATGAAATGACATTTTCATTTTTTATAGATTTTTTACCCCCACCAAGGGCATTTCCATCTAAAAAATCGCCCCTTTCCCTTAAATCAGCAATCGAAGACCACTCCAATAATTCCATTATTATGTTCTAGGGTCAACCACAAAAAATCATGGTCTCTGGGTGATATTTTTATTTTTTACGAATTTTTATCCCCCTCCAGGCACATTTTCATCAAAATTTTTATTTGACCACCCTTCGATTTGAATCTCGGGACCAAGGGTACCCAATTCAATTCTTTACCCTTTTTATGATGGCTCCCAAAATTTCACTGCTAAAGGTGCTCGAAATCAAATTTCATGGGGGAGTGATGGTTAGGATTTAGCAATGTTTCCTTATGCTACACCCAGGTTTGTTTTATTTTTCTATATATATGAGGTGGGCGAATGGTGTGCCTAGGCATGCCATTCGCCCTTTGCCTCCCCACTGCTCACTCGCGCCCTTGACGTTACGTGTTAGGCAAAACTTGGTGTGGCTGATTCTCGATCTTGACAGATCGAGTCATCGTTAGTCGGGTTTTATATGGCTCTATCAATGTCAATGGCATGTGTTAGCAATGGGAGGCATGCTATGCGCGCCATCCCCTCCCCCTTCCCCCCCTCCATGCCCATTACTCACTCATGCTATTAACGTTGCATGTTGGGCTTAACTTGGTGTAGCGCCGATTCTTGATCTCGGCCGATCGAGTCATCGTTGTGTCGAGTTTTGCCTGGCTCAGTCAATGTTAATTGCATGGGTGAGCAGTGGGCATGGCATGCCCATTGCTCACCATCACTATTGACAGTGCATGTTGGGCCTGACTTGGTGTGGTGTCGATTCTCGATCTCAGCCAATTGAGTCATTATTTCGTTGGTTTTGGCCTAGCACAATCAACGTTATAGGCGCAAGTGAGTGTGGGCATGGCCCTCGATGGACCCTTCCATACCCATTGCTTGTTAGTGCTCTTAACGGTGCATGTTGGGCCTGACTTAGTGTGGCGCCGATTGTCGATCTCGTTCGATCGAGTCGTCATTGCATCGGGTTTGTTCCAACGCAGTATCGTTAAGGGCGTGGGTGAGTGTGAGCGTGCAGGTCGATGGACCCTCTCCCCTTTTCCCAGGACGCATTTCTCAACCGTGCTCCATGGTGCGGGTTGTGGCTTAACTCGGTGTGGCGGTGATTCTCAGTCTTGACCGATTGAGCCCTCATTCTTTGAGTTTCGCTATGGAGGAGTGGACGTTAAAGGCGCATGAGTGGTAGTTCAGATGTTTGGGTCGAAAGTATCCTTATTGGTGCAACGAATTATTGATCTCATCATCCTCAGTCCCAACTGGAGTTTTAATTTCTTTTCTCAAGGCAAGGACACAGGTTCCTATACGGTGTACTAATGGGAGCAAAATTTGGATTGTTGATTATTATTTTAGCCCATGCATCCTGCGTGCATGGGGCAGACCTCGCAGCAGGATTCGTGTTCTGAGCACGTTGACTCGACTACTGTGGCCCATATATTGCCCGCTCGTGCTTTCAAATGCAAAATGTTGTACGGACAGAGGGCGTGAACGTATGCCCTCCATTGGCCCAATTAATGTCTTTAAGAACGATGGATGCACCTATTTCGAGCCTTATTCATGTCACCTAACCGCGGACACGGTGGACTTGTACAAGCACTGCCGTCGCGAAGGAATGCTACCTGGCTGATCTTGCCAATAGTCATATGCTGTCTCAAAGACTAAGCCATGCATATGTAAGTATGAACTAATTCAGACTGTGAAACTATGAATGGCTCATTAAATCAGTTATAATTTGTTTGATGGTGTATGCTACTCGGATAACCGTAGTAATTCTAGAGCCAATACATGCACCAAACCTCGACTTCTGGAAGGGATGCATTTATTAGATAAAAGGTCGATGCGAGCTCTGCTCATTGCTCTGATGATTCATGATAACTCGACGGATCGTACGGTCATCGTGCCAGCAATGCATCATTCAAATTTCAGCCCTATCAACTTTCGATGGTAGGATAGAGGCCTATCATGGTGGTGACGGGTGATAGAGAATTAGGGTTCAATTCTGGAGAGGGAGCCTGAGAAACGACTACCACATCCAACGAGGGGAGTAGGCACGCAAATTACCCAATCCTGACACGGCGAGGTAGCAATAATAAATAACTATATCAGGCTCAATGAGTTTGGTAATTAGAATGATTACAATCTAAATCCCTTAATGAGGATCATTAGAGGGCAAGTCTAGTGCCAATAGCCGCAGTAATTCTAGCTCCAATAGCATATATTTAAGTTGTTACAGTTAAAAAGATCGTAGTTGGACCTTGGGTTAGGTTGATCGGTCCGCCTCATGGTGTGCACCTGTCGGCTCATCCCTTCTACCAGAGATGTTCTCCTAGCCTTAACTTGCTGGGTCATGCCACCAGTGCTATTTGTCGCGGGCTCGACACTTTTCGACTCACTACAGATAGCAATAGTCCGTGCAGCACTAGCAAACTTCTCTCACAAGTTAGTTAGTCAGCCTTCCCTACCTCGAAGTGAGGATGTTGCCTAAGCAATGAGGCTTTAAGAGAGCAAGAGATAGATTAGAGGGAAAATAATTCACTAAGCAATAGAAAACTTTACAATATTTATAAAGCTAGGCCTCTCACTATTGCTCACTCTATGACTGTACCTCTCTATACACCACTCTGTACATCCTACAACTACATGGCTACACTTATTTAAAGTTGTACAATCCTTCCAGAGGTTTCTAGGCATACCCTTGCCTAGATCCTAGTAGAAGGCTCTAGAAAATCCTAAGCAAGTACTGGAACATTCTAGAAATCTCCAAAGGATGCTACAACCTTCCATATGGTTCTAGATTACTGTAGAACCTCTTGGATTTCCCTAGATCCTTCTGCAATTCTCTAGACCTATTTAGAACGTTCCACACAGTTCTAGACTCTTCCTTGGTTCTCCTTCCTTCTCTAGAATTTTCTAGAGCTTGCATGCCCTAGCATATGCTAGAACTCTCTAGAACCTACATGCCTTGCCTTGTGGCTGCCTCCCTTGTGCATCCTAGGCCTCTCCCACATGCTCTCAACAATTCTAGAGTGTTCTGCCTCATCGCCTTATGCCTCGCTTGGCCTAGCTCACCCCTACAGCATGCCTTGGGCCTGCCTGCATGCTGGCTTGCCCAAGTCTTGCGCTCAGCAACCATGTCCCACCTAACTTGGGTGTTGGCCTACCTCCCTTAGGTAAATCAGCTCCAAACTTAGAATTGGCCCCAAAACTACCCCTTAGGGCCTTGAAACAAGCCTTTGGCTTTGGGGAAGGAATTCTGTCCATGACATTCTGTCCCACCAAACTAGGTGTCGTCCTTGACATAGACTCGTCAGCCTTGGATCCTTTGCCTCCCATGTTGGCATTTCAAACTTGTGCATGGTCTTGACACAAATCTATCCTTAGTTGCTCCTTGGTCCCTTGAAGTGTGCTTGGCTTGAGAACTTCTCCACCTAGAAGCTCTTGCCTACAATGCCTTTGGTTGCCCCTCCTATTTCGCTTGGTAGCTTTTCCCTTGCATGCATGGATACCCGTTGTCCCTTGTCTACCCTTAGCAAACTGTTGCACGCCTTGGTCACTCCACGTAGTGACCTTAGCATTCTTCCCTCGAATGCTATGCTGCTATAACACCCACCGCCCAATCCCGGAGAACCAGACGGAGGATGCCACATTCGGTGTTGGAGTAACGTCTTATATCACTTACTAACTCTAGATCACATATTAGAAGTGGTTAGATTTTCATAAGGAGGCAAGTAATTAAAAATTTAAAAATAATATTTAAGGAAATTCCTACGAAAATTTTGCAAGAGTTTACCCTAAAAATTAACTTGCCACACAAATAAAATATACACACTTCCAATATAATTTCTCCAAAACCCCAAAACTCCAATTCAACACAACATGTCACAAGCACTTCTAAAAGGTCGCAATTATTTACTTAAGTTCTATCATACTAATACACCATTCGTTCAAGAATATATAAATATATGTTTCCATTCATACACCATAAATATAATCAAATAATAATACTTATATAACCATTAGTCTCATTATTTACATTTTCAATATTTACAACTCCAATACTTCATACAATGCTTTCTGTACATGCCTAATTTACAATTCACTATATATCCTACCCAAAAAGATATTTTTACTCTAATGCTACTTCTTCGGTCTTCATGTAGCTCCCACAACTCACAACCTGCACGTGATAAAAATCAACGCGCTAAGTGGAAGACTCAGTGGTGCTAAATAACCAACAATTTAAAATAACAAGAATAGCCAAATAGCAAGTCTCAAAAATGCTTTAAAATACTCAAATCTATATATAAATTAAACACCGAAATCGCATTAATTAGATTTGAACACTTTGAAAACCATAAGAAGATTATAAATACAAATGGGTCCTTATTCTTTTATAGCAAAATAAAATTCCATTCTTAGTTAAGGCTCGTACTAATACTGAATGAATGTAAACAGATTCGATCGTGGCTTGTGAAAGCGCCACCCCCATCACATAATCGTGGCCTGTGGAAGCGCCACCCCCAACACATAATCTTGGCCTATGGAAGCGCCACCCCCATCACATAATAAGCACATCCGCCTATTTATAAGGGTTGATAACCCTAGAATATGATCATAGCTCCACATAATAAAATGGGCTGATAACCCCAGCATGCTCACATATCAAAATATATCTCACCGTACCACATGGCAATCATGCATAGTAGAGCCCAAATCAAAACCATTCTTCATAATTAACCTTATTTCTCATTCACCATTCCTAATCCAAAAACATTTTCTAACTAACACTTATTATTTCAAAATCACTTAACTTACAACTTGTAAATGCACTTCAAATCCCCTTATATTTAAAGCCAAAACCATACTTTCTTAATCACAAATAATCATAGCTTAAAAATACTTTAAGTTCAACATTTAAAAGACCAAAATCATGCCTTACCTACTAAAGAAGGTTCGGCCTCTTTATGAAAATAAAGGAGGAAAAGCTTCCTCCATCAAATGCCTTAATCACTAACTCAAAATCATTAAATCCATTACTTTAAACACTTAACCATGAAACTCATTTTACCATCTCAAAACCTTCTTTAAGCCATGAAAAATGCTAAGACATTAGAATTCAAATTAAAGCTTTAAACCATCACCAAATTACTTATAAACAAACTCATTTAAGTTAAAATCAAGCTTAAAAATCAAAGAAACACAATGGCCCTTCACCTTACTAAGGTTCGGCCTCTTCTTCGAAATCAATGGGAAATGATTTATTTTCAAAATAACCACACTCATTTAAAGGAAATGCATCTCAAAACACATTTACAATCAAAGGAAAACAAAAGCAAGAACAAATATCAAAACCCTTCTTCTAAGGAGGGTTCGGCAAAGGAAGGGGAAAGGGAAGGGAGTGCTCTCCTTCTCTTCCAAGCATTCCATTACGCTTATTAAGCATGTAAAATCACATTAAAATAATCACAATACATTTCCCCAACTCAATTCACACATTTCCTCAAAAATCATTCAAAACCTAAAAATTACAACTTAAAGAATTTGAAAGAGAATTGAAGGTATTATTGCACTAACCTTAAAAATAAGCTTTAAGAAGCTTAGAACCTCTACTCTTTGGCCTTCTCCTTGCCTTTAGGAAAAATATCCATTAAAATAAAAAATTAACAAAGAAAGTGAATGAAGCATGATTTAATGCATTAATCCCATGCCTAAACCTTGAATTCTACTTATTAAATCATAAAACTCAAAAATCACAATTTACCTTCTTCAATGGCAACTCCAAATTCCAAGCTTAGGAACTCCAAATTTCAACTTTAACTACTTAATCCTTAAGAATTAATTACTATTCTATGGTTTAATTGGTGGTTTAGTGGTAGTTTAGAGGTAAGGAAATGAGAGAAAATGGAGGAAGAGGAGGAAGAAGAAGAACTGGCGTTGGAGAAGAAGAAGAGAAGAAAGAGAAAGTGTTGCTTAATGAGTGGTAACTTGAAGTGGCAAAGTCAAACTTTGCTTCCTAATTTTATGCCAAATGAATGGCTAAGATCAAGTCCTAAGTAATCTCATCCAATGGCTCTAAATATTCCTCAAATAA
>CANUEX010102219.1:0-19248 GCA_948099535.1 Jatropha multifida
TGCCAAGACAAAAATCCACCCCTAAAGCGCGCATTCCCAGCGGGCTGGAACCGGGAGAGGAACGGCTGATCAGTAAGGAAACGGAGAAGTCCATTACCGGGCCGACGTAATCGCGGATACGCGCCCAGAGATCCTGCCAGGCTGCGCCCTGCGGAATAAAACGGCGGGAAGACTCCGCAGACATCGGGCCGAGCAAGACATCAAAATGCGCATGCACCTCCCGACGTACGGCGCCCAGCATTGGCGCGGTTTCCAGCCTGTGTTGAGGATTGCCGAGCTGGCAGCGCTCCTCATCGCTCACGCTGCGCCAGCCGCCGGTAAACGGGATCACCTGCGCCGGGACAGCAAACAGCTGACTCAGCCAGCGCTCCAGGTTGACCATTGAACGCACGGGGGCGGCAAATAACGCGGCGTGGTTCACCATCGCCTGGAAGGGCGCTTCATTCGTCAGGCCGGTAAGCGCAAGGATGGCCATATTGAGCGGCGAGGAACCTGTAGATTCAGCGAGCGCGTATAAATGGTTTTTTTGCCAGGCGAGATAATCCAGGCAGTAGAGCCGGTGGCCAAAGAGATCGAAAAATGCTTTGGCGCTGCCGTCGCTGTAACGGTACTGGCGCTCAATCAGCCACTCGGTATACACCGAAGGCAGCGCGCCCATTGCACCGGTCAGACCGTGGTGAAACGCCGTCACCGTAAGTGGCTCACCGGGCGCTGCCTGGGATAGCGACTCCACGTCACCCTCCGGCGCATTCAGCGAAAGGGTTGACGTCAGATGCAGCGCTTCATCCAGTAACGTTTCATCGGTTTTTTCGCCATCCCGCAGCATGCGAAGCAGCAGGCGAATTTGCTGATAAAAATTGAATTTGCTGATAAGCGGGATCAAAGCCATGACAGCCTCCCGGCGCGCACCGGCCACTGGTGCAGCGTTTCTGCTTCCTGCTCAATACAGGTGGCGAGCCGGATAAAACTGTTGACCGGGGCATACAGCGCCAGCAGGCGATCCAGCAGGGCGCAGAACAGGTAATAATCAGGTTCATTCAGCGCCTGATGGCGAAACGTCACCAGCACATTGATGCCGCGTGCCAGCGAGTGCGGATCGTTTTTTACCAGCCGACGAGTAACCGGCTGGCACTCCAGCGACTGTATCAACATGAATAACGGCGTTTTCCCCGGCTGCACGTCGCGGTTATACAGCGACAGCATCTCTGCCAGCTGTTGTGCGCCGCGTTCGCCGGTCAGCAACTGATGATTGAGAGAGAGTTGTGCCAGAAAGCGCCAGTGTTGCGCGCTCTTTTCCGGGGGATTAAGCGGGCGTGTCGGATGGGTCAGCGCAATCGTCTTCAGCGCGGCAACTGCGGCGTCGGCATCAAAATCACCGTCAGGATGACCATACGACAACTGATGCGGCAACGTATGGTTGCTACAGCGCATGGTAATGGTCACCACCTCGGCATCCGGCGAAGCCGCACCAGGCTGGCTTTTACTGAAAGCAATAAAACAGGTTGGCTCCACGCCGCGTGGGCCATGCACTTCCCGGTGAGTGCTCTGCCAGCGCAGCCCGGCGTTGTCCGTCTTGTCCATGTGCAGGTGGCTTTCAAGCAGTGAACGTACCGGCCAGTGATCAATGCGCCCTTCGGTTTTACGCTGCACGGTAACGGTATCGATTGACCAGACGCTAATCAGCCCCGGATAGCGGTTGTCCGGAATGACCGGATGCTCGACGGTGGCGTCGTTGAGCGTGAGTGGCTCTGCACGCTGCGTAAACAAATTAACGGCGGGAGAACAGAACAGGCGGAAAAAACTGGCATCGACAATATCCGCCATTTTTTCCAGTTTTTTCGTCAAGCGGTTGCGCCTGATAACGGCCTGAATTTCAAAACTTTCATTACCGCTGGCGGTAAAACCTTCCGGCAATTGCAGGTCAATAAAAGAGAATTTCTGCGGAAAATAGAAGTAATCCAGCAACAGGATATGGATCGGCGCAATGCGGGGATCGCGCGTAAGCAGGGCATCTTCCACCTCAAAACCCACGGGGGAGATCGCCGTGGCGGACAGCGCTATGCTGTTATCCCCCTGCGACAGGCCAAGACTCTGAAGCTCAGAACAAAGCACCGTATAAAGCAGGTTGACCGCATTGTCCTGGCCGTGCAGATAGAGGCGGATCTTTTCGGCACCGATCGCGCCGCCCGGCCAGACGCGAAACTGCAAGCGTAACTTCCAGTTCAGGATATCGCTGTCAAAATGCAGACTTGCCGTCTCGATGCTGAGCGGCAGTAGCGTTACCGGGTAGATGGTTTGAAACTGGCAGGGCAGCGGGGCAGTGTTGCGAGTAAACAGCGCGGTTCCCGGCGCAAGAATATTTTTGCCGCTGATGCCGCTGCGCGCGGGATCGGGTTCCATCATCACAATGCAGGTTGAGGGCAGCGGACGCAGGAACTGGGGAGCCAGCGAAGCAATGAGCGCCTCGACCACTTCTGGCATATCTTCATCCAGCCGCTGATGAATGCGCGACGTTAATAAGGCAAAAGATTCAATCAACCGGCTGACATGCGGATCGGCGGATTCCCCCTCGATCATGCCAAGCCGACGAGCTATTTTAGGAAAGCGTTCAGCGAAAACTCGGCCATGTTTTTTTAAGAAGTTCAGTTCTTTCTGATAATAAGAAAGTAAACTATTCATCGAAATAAAATACTCCCGTATCGTCATTCCAGATAAGCCTGATGGTTAACGGCTTATTTAAATAATTTGCCTGTAATTCGAATTTAATATGTTCCGGGTTGACCTGGGTGCTGATGATGGAAACCTGCGTCAGGCGTGGCTCGTAACGGGCAATGGTGGTTTGCAGCCGCTGTTCCATAATATTACGCCGGGGAGTCAGTTCGTTAGTTTTCTGGAATGACTCATCGATACCAAAATTCAATACCGAAGTATTAATAAGAGGAATCTCCTCAATACCGGGATAGCGCGTGCGGGAGCTTAAACACATGTTTAACTCTGCCAGCAATTGGTGATGCGAAAGCGCTTCGCACTGATAATCATCTTCTTCACGAAGAGGGTGATTATCACTGAGCGTTAAGAGTAATGAATATATCATCATTGCGCTTCCTGGAAAAAAACCGGCCACCTGCGGTAGCCGGTAGACGCTGTTATTTAAGCGCTTTTGTCGGGATGTCGTATTTGATCGGCCCAATTTTATCCAGGCCGGATTCTGCAGCATTCGGCACGTTAATGGTGAGATCAACTTCGCCTTCAAAGGTGAAAGTAATATCCATAAATAACTTGTCACGCATTTCGTAACGAAGACTCTGAATCTTACAGTCAGTGTAAGTGATACGCTGAATTTCATAGTTCGCTGAGTATTCGTCGGAGCCACGATGTACGACCGTGATAGTAATATTTTTATAGCCGCGTTTTAAATACTGCTCAAAAAAGTTACTGCTTTCCTTCGTCACTAATAAGGAAACGTGAGTTGAATCAAAATAGGTACCGTCAGGGCCGGAATACGTGATGATACCCATCGGAGCATACCCTTCGATCCAGTCTTTATAAGCCGCTTCCGTCGATGCGCCTTTAACGGGTTTGTTGTCAATTTTAATTTCGATGAATTGACAGTCCTGGAGTTTAGCCATATCTAATCCTTTATTAATAATGAAACGATGAAAAAATAAATTTACGCACCGGCAGCAGACGGTAAATCGGCTACAAGGCGTAAAGACATACTCAAACCCTCAAGTTGAAAATGAGGTTTTAACCATGCAATTGCGCGATAAGTCCCGGGGAAACCAGGAACTTCAACAACGTCTATTTGGGCTTCGCGGAGGGGATAGCGTGCTTTCGTTTCCGGGCCTGCGTTATCGGAGGCCACGACATATTGCATAATCCACTTCTGTAAATACTCTTCGCACTCGCTGCGCGACATAAAGCTGCCGACCTTATCGCGAACGATGGATTTCAAATAATGAGCAAACCGCGACGTGGCCAGAATATAGGGCAACTGGCTCGACAGGCGCGCATTCGCATTCGCCTGGTCGGAGTTATATAAACGCGGTTTGTTGGCTGACTGAACGGCGAAAAACGCCGCGTAGTCGGTTCCTTTGCAATGCACCAGCGGAATAAAACCGAGATCGGAAAGCTCTTTTTCCCGGCGATCTGAAATAGCGACCTGCGTAGGGCATCGCATGGTCCTTTCACCGCTGATTGAGGTGTAGTTATACGCCGGCAATGATTGCACCAGTCCACCCCCTTCGACGCCGCGAATGGAGGCGCACCAGCCATACTCTTCAAAGGATTCAACGATCTTGCCTGCCAGCTCCCAGGCGGAATTCATCCACAGATAATCGCTGCCGCTTTCGTTTTCATTGATCTGTTCTTCGAAGCAAAAGGTTTCCGCCGGGATGGTTTTACTGCCGTAGGGCATGCGACCCAGCACGCGGGGTAAGGTGAGGCCAATATAACGGCTATCATCGTTCTGGCGGAATGAACGCCAGCGCGCATAATCCGTGGTCTCAAACAATTTCGCCATATCCCGTGGGCGAGGCAGCTCGGAAAAATCCTGCATCGACAGCATGCCCGGCGCAATAGCGCTCAGGAAAGGGGCGTGGGCTGCTGCCGCGACGTGGGAAATCTGTTCCAGCAAATTAATATCTTGTGGCGTGTTATCAAATTCGAAATCGCCAATAAAGGACGAAAATGGCGTACCGCCAAAAGTACCGTATTCGCTTTCATAGACGCATTTAAACAACATTGACTGATCGAAATCGCTGGCCGATTTAAAATCTTTTATCAATTCTTGTTTAGTACATTGCAGAACCCGGACTTGCGTATTTTCCGTTACGCTGGTCTGCACCAGTTTATGCAGGCCGCGCCATGAAGACTCTTTTTTCTGAAATTCAGGGGCATGAATAATTAAACTTACCTGACTGGAAAGCAGTTCATCAATGGCTGAAATACGCTGTTCGATACTGCCAATCAGATCGCTTGAGACAATTACTGTTCCTGCCGTTACTTCGGCGAGAAAATTATTAAGCTGTGTTTTCATCCGGTCGCGATCTGATTCACGACGAATTGCTTTTGTATTATCGATTACCTGATTGAGAAAATCATCACTGAATGATGTTTCAGCAACAGTGCCTACAGCCAGTTCACTATCCATTTTTATTCCTCTGCCGGGTTATCTGTCTGCTCTGTTTGTTTGTTCTGCTGCATTGCTATTTCTGCCAGCTGTGTTTTTAAACGTTCATTACTGGCGGCGCGATTGCGTAAATCTGATAATTGTTCACGCAGTTCCATCAATTTGCGCAGCGGTTCTACTTGTTGAACAATATTATCTGGCGAAAAGTCATCCATATTCTGGAAGGTTAATGATACGGCCATTTTTCCTTCCTGATCGGGTAATGCGCTATCGACTAAAAATTCAGCGACCGGTTTCATCGATGACATGATTTCATTGAAATTATCTTTATCAACGTGCAGGAATTTACGATCGCGCAGTTCAGTTTCGGTATTGGTAAAATCGCCCATAACGCCAAGAACTAAAGGTAATTCTTTTGCCGTCTGGGCATCACCAATCTCGACATCATAGGTTATTTGTACCCGTGGTGGACGGGCTTTATCTAATTTGTGTTGAGTGTTGCTCATGTTGTCCTCCAAATAATGACGTATAACTTAATTGGCCATGCAATTAAGCTGTCACTGGTGCTGTGCTCAAACATACGTTTATAAGTTACTTCAGGTTGTAGTTTGCCGCTATATTTATGCTCTTAATTAAGAGTGAATGGGAATATTCAAGAAATACATTTCCTGAATAATATTTGAGATGTTTTTATGCAGCGAGACGGAAGCTTATTATTGTTTGTAGCATGCGGATTACATTATCACAAATTGAGCGATTGGCAGTGTTTTTAATTTCGCTTATGGAGAAACATAATATATGTAATTCAGCGAAAAACTTTAAATAAACGTTCCAATTACAGGTTGAAATAATCATCCTGGCAATTGAACCGTTATTACGCTTGATACTGCCTGGCCGATGTCAGAGGTATGAGTGTGAAAACCTCGGCACAGCAGGCTGTCCGTCGCCGACGGACTGACAAAATGTGCGCTTATCTTGACAATCCATTGACAGTTAGTTGCCTGGTCAGTAGTTTCATTTGTAATTACTGACCAGGCAAATATCATGACGAACACGACAGAGACCCCCATTCCCAAACTGCATCTTGCTTTACTGATTCATCTGGCGAACCAGTTTAAAGACCAGCTCATTAGTCAGTATTTTTCGTCGACAGATATCACTGCCGCTCAGTTCAAGGTGCTGATCAGTATCTACAAAGGTTTTAACAGCCCGGTTGAAGTGAGCAAAAACTTGCTGATGGATGCCGGGGCAATGAGCCGCATGCTGGAACGAATGGTGAAACGCGATCTGATCGTGCGCAACACTAATCCGGAGGATAAACGCCAGGTGATCCTGGCCCTGACCGAAAAAGGGCAGCAGATCTGCGAACGTTTCCAGAATGAGGCGCTGGCTTCGATTCTCCGTTCGCTGACCTGCCGCCTGACAGCCGAAGAGTCCCGGTTGCTGGTCGATTTACTGATAAAAATGTTGCCGGACGAGGCAACTCGCCCACATCGCTAAGCTGTCCAACAAGGTATTTACGATGCAAACTTCATCTGCACAAGCCGAACGCGCGCCGGGCAAACGTAAGCGCAACTTCGCTATTCTGTTTCTCATTCTGCTGGCGATCGCCGCAGGATGTCTGGCCTGGTACTTTTTGTATGCCCGCTATTACGAAACGACCGACGATGCCTACGTCAACGCCAACCTGGTGACGCTGACGCCACAAATCGCCGGTACCGTCACGCAAGTTGCCGTTGATGAAGGCGATTACGTAGAAAAAGGGCAGCCGCTGGTGCTGCTCGATCCGAGCGATACGGAAATCGCCCTGCAACAGGCGGAAGCCAACCTTGCCAGCACCGTTCGTCAGGTGCGCGGGCTTTACAGCACCGCCGATAACTATCGCGCACAGGTCGAAGCGAAACAGGTGGCGCTGCAAACCGCGCAAAATGACTATGCGCGTCGGCAAAAGATCTTCGCCAGCGGAGCGATTGCCGCTGAAGATCTGGCGCATTATCGCGATGCGGTGACCACCGCGAAAAGCGATTTGGCGGCAGCGCAACAGGCGTTAACCACCAATCTGGCGATGGTCGATGACACGGTGGTCGACAGCCACCCGGAAATCAAAAGTGCGGTCGCCACGCTGCGCCAGCGCTACCTCGATAATGCCCGTAGCACCATTGTCGCGCCGGTGAGCGGTTTTGTTGCCAAACGCGCGGTGCAGCTTGGCATGCGGGTTGATTCCGGCACCACGTTGATGTCGATTGTGCCGCTGGATCAGGTCTGGGTGGATGCCAACTTTAAAGAGAGCCAGATGGAGACGATGCGGCTGGGGCAGAAAGTGACGCTGACCGCCGATCTCTATGGCGATAACGTTGAATACCACGGTGTGATTGAGAGCCTTGGCATTGGGACTGGCAGCGCCTTCTCGCTGTTGCCCGCGCAGAACGCCAGCGGTAACTGGATCAAAATTGTCCAGCGTCTGCCGGTGCGCATCACGCTCGATCCGCACGATATGCAGAAACACCCGCTGCGCGTGGGGCTGTCGATGTTTGCCCGCGTGGATATCCGTGATACGGATGGTCATCTGCTGCCACAGCAAACCGTTGCCGTGCCGCGCTTTACCACCGACGTGTACCAGAACGCGCTGCAAAATGCCGATCAACTGGTAGCGAAAATTCTTCATGACAACAGCCAGGCGGTAGCATCCAGCGCCCGCTAAGAGAGACGTTATGCAAGATAAGTCGGCGTTTACGCCTCCCAGCCTGCTGCTGGCGACGATTGCGCTGTCGCTGGCAACGTTTATGCAAGTGCTGGATACCACCATCGCCAACGTGGCGCTGCCGACCATCGCCGGTAACCTCGGCGTCAGTTCGGATCAGGGCACCTGGGTGATCACCTCGTTTGCGGTGTGCAACGCGATTGCGCTGCCGCTAACCGGGTGGTTCACCCGACGCTTCGGCCAGCTTAAGTTGTTTGTCGGTTCGGTGGCGCTCTTTACTTTGACCTCGTTCCTCTGCGGCTTTGCCCACAGCATGACCGAGCTGATTATTTTCCGCGCCCTGCAGGGCTTTTTCGCCGGGCCGATGTTCCCGATGTGTCAGACGCTATTGCTGGTCATTTTCCCGACCAGCAAACGCAGTATGGCGCTGGCGCTGCTGTCGATGGTGACCGTTGTGGCGCCGATTGTCGGGCCGATCACCGGTGGCTGGATAACCGATAACTACTCGTGGCCGTGGATCTTTTACATCAACGTGCCGATCGGCATTTTCGCCGCTATTACCGTCTGGAGCCAGCTCCGCACGAGGGAAGAGAACACCACCGCCGCGCCGATTGATTACATTGGCATTGCGTTGCTGGTTCTCGGCGTTGGGCTGTTGCAGGTGGTGCTCGACAAAGGCAACGATCTTGACTGGTTCAACGCGCCGGAAATCATCGTCATGTCGGTTATCTCCGCGATTGCGCTGGTCTCGTTTGTGATTTGGGAACTGGGGGAAAGCCACCCGATTGTGAACCTGCGGCTGTTTAAGGATCGTAACTTCGCCATCGGTACGGCAACGCTGACGCTTGGCTATGCGGCGTTTTTTGCCATCAACATTATTCTGCCGCAGTGGCTGCAAACCCAGATGGGCTATACCGCCATCTGGGCCGGGCTGGCCGCAGCGCCAATGGGTTTTTTACCGTTGTTGCTGACGCCATTTATCGGCCGCTATGCGCACAAAGTGGATCTGCGATTCCTCGCCACGCTGTCATTCCTGACGATGGGCATATCGTGTTTGCTTCGCGCACAGTTCAATACCAGCGTCGATTTTCGCACCATTGCCGAAGTGCAGATGTTTATGGGCATCGGCGTGGCCTTTTTCTTTATGCCAATCACCACCATTGTGCTGTCGAATTTGAGCGGTGTTGAAGTGGCGGAAGGCTCCGGGCTGGCGACCTTTTTCCGCGTGCTCGGCGGTTCCTTCGCCTCGTCGCTCACCACCTGGATTTGGTCGCGGCGTGAGGTTTATCACCATGCTAACCTCACCGAGAGTGTCACCACCTATAACCCGGCGGCAATGGACTATCTGAATAAGATGGGCGGTGTGACGCAGCAGCACCTGGCGGCCGTGGATAACACCATTGAGCAGCAGGCCTATATGATGTCAACCATCGACTATTTCTGGCTACTGGGCTGGGGGTTCATGGTGCTGATGGTGTTAATTTGGTTTGCCCGCCCGCCGTTTGTGCGTTCCGGCGCGTCTGGCGCGCCACCCGCGGCAGGGCATTAATACAGTACCCAAAATAATTCGAGTTGCAGGACAAAACGCTTTTCGTCTTGAACAGCGCTAGCGCTGGCCCCGAAAGGGGGGAGGCTCAGGGATGCACCGAACAGGAAAGCCAACGCACATGCAACTTGAAATATGGCGGGGATAAGATGAGATAAACTATGGCACCCGTATTACCCGGCAGTGATGGTCGTTTATTGCAGCACCGTTCGTTTGTGGCGTTCTGGCTGGCGCGAACCAGTTCCAGCTTTGGTTTCCAGATGTTGTCCATCATTGTCGGCTGGCAGATCTATTCCCAGACGCAAAGCGCCTTCTGGCTGGGGATGATTGGTCTGGTGCAGTTTGTTCCTTCGGTTACGCTGGCGCTGCCTGCCGGGCATATCGCCGATCAGTTTGACCGGCGCCGCGTGGTGCTGATCGGGCAGATTTGCGAATGGCTGGCGATTGCGGCACTGGCCTGGCTGACGTGGCAAGGCGACGCCAGCGTCTGGGTGATCCTGCTGCTGATTTTTATTATCTCCTGCGCCAAAACCGTCGAATCACCGTCGATGATTTCGATGCTACCGGCGCTGGTTCCGGCCTCGATTTTACCCCGCGCCACCGCCGCCAATGCGGTTTCCGGCCAGGCCGCGCAGATTGTCGGCCCGGCGCTGGGCGGCTTTCTCTATGCGGCAGGCGCGGATGTGGTGTATACCGCCACGGCGGGGCTATATCTGGTGTCGCTTCTTTTGGTGAGCACGCTGCGCTATGAACAGGCGCAGCCGAAACGTACCCCGGCCACGCTTTCATCGCTGTTCGCCGGGGTGAATTTTATCCGCAACCGCCCGGATGTGCTGGGCGTGATCTCCCTCGATCTGTTTGCCGTGTTATTGGGCGGGGCGACGGCGCTGCTGCCCATTTTCGCTCACGATGTCCTGCATACCGGGCCGCTGGGGCTGGGTTTGCTGCGCAGTGCGCCTGCGGTCGGGGCGCTGCTGGTGGGCTTCTGGCTCAGCCACCGAACGCTTACGCGCAACGTCGGCATGATCATGTTTATGAGCGTCGCCGGGTTTGGCGTGGCGACGCTGGTGTTTGCGTTTTCAAACCTGATGTGGCTGTCGCTGCTGGCGCTGTTCGCCCTCGGCGGCTGCGATATGGTGAGTATGGTGATCCGCGGTTCGCTGGTGCAACTGGATACCCCGGATGAGATGCGCGGGCGGGTCAATGCGGTTAACTCGATCTTTATCAACACCTCGAACCAGCTTGGCGAATTTGAATCCGGGATGCTCGCCGCGTGGCTCGGCGCTGTGCCCGCTGCGGCGTTGGGCGGTATCGGCACGCTGTTGGTGGTGGCGCTATGGATGAAGATGTTCCCCGGCCTGCGGCATCGTCAGCGGCTGGAGAGCAACGCAGCGTAGCCGGGCGCATTTGCCCACGCCGGGCGAAAGCAGGCTATGCTTTCTTTTTGCGCTCTATTCAAGGAGGAACCCTCATGCCATCTGGAATGAAAAAATGTCTGTCGCTGATGCTGCTCGTGGCGCTGTATACCGGGTATGCCAGCGCGGACGACACGCCGTCGTACGGCGCGCAACTGGAAGGTTTTGCCTATCCGTATCCTAAGCAAACGTTCGCTTTTACCTCACAGGGCGAGAACCTGCAAATGGGCTATATGGATGTTGCGCCGGTCGGCAAAAGCAACGGCAGGGCGGTGGTGCTGCTGCATGGCAAAAATTTCTGCGGCGCGACCTGGGAGAGCACGATTGCGGCGTTGAGCCAGCAGGGTTACCGGGTTATCGCGCCGGATCAGATCGGCTTTTGCACCTCCAGCAAACCCGCGCATTATCAGTACACTTTTCAGCAATTAGCCGACAATACCCACGCTTTACTGCAAAGACTGGGTATTTCCCGTGCGGTGATCGTTGGCCATTCTACCGGGGGAATGCTGGCGACGCGCTATGCGCTGATGTATCCGCAAGCTGTTGAACAACTGGTGCTGGTGAACCCGATCGGTCTGGAAGACTGGAAAGCGCTCGGTGTGCCGTATCGCACGGTGGACCAATGGTACCAGCGGGAGCTGAAACTCTCGGCGGCGAGTATCCGCGAATATGAACTGAAAACTTACTACGTCGGGCGCTGGAAAGCGGAATACGAGCGCTGGGTAACGATGCTGGCAGGGCTGAATAAAGGGCCGGGGCATGAGCGGGTGGCATGGAACTCGGCGCTGATCTACGACATGATCTTTACTCAGCCGGTGTTCTACGAGTTTAAGGATCTGCAAACGCCAACCACATTAATGATCGGCACGGCAGATACCACGGCAATAGGCAGCGACATTGCGCCACCGGCGGTGAAAGCGAAGCTGGGCCACT
Source organism: Jatropha multifida (assembly GCA_948099535.1). NCBI lineage: Eukaryota > Viridiplantae > Streptophyta > Magnoliopsida > Malpighiales > Euphorbiaceae > Jatropha > Jatropha multifida. The sequence goes on from CANUEX010102219.1 coordinate 11,727, forward strand.
ATGCACAGCTGGGTAAAGCAGCGGCGAAAGCGATTCCTGGCGCGAAGCTGATTGAGTTTGCCGGGCTGGGCCACGCGCCGCAGATGGAAGAACCGACGCGTTTTAATCAGGCGTTGCTGAAAGCCCTTCGCCAGTAGTCAGCGTAACAGTTGTTGTTTACGCGCCTGATTGACCGCCTGAATGCGCCCCTTCACCTGCAACTTTTCATACAGTTGTTTCAGGTGCCATTTGACGGTTTCCACAGAAATCCCCAGCGAGCGGGCGATCTGTTTGTTGGAATGGCCGTCGGCAATTAAGCACAACGTTTGCTGTTCGCGCTCCGTTAACCGCAGGCTTGCGGTTGCGGAGGCGGGCAGCATCGCGCTCAACTGGCTAAGCAGCGTATGGATGACAACATCCCGCGCGGGCTGCTTATTCAAGTGAGCCAGCCACAGCGCAAGATCCGGGCCGAGGTCTTGCAGGCTGCGACGCAGATTTTTCCCCACCGCGCTTTGCAGTGCCGGTAAGCCCACCGTAGCCGCCTGCGCGATTTCTCCGCCGCGGAACAGGGCAATGGCTTCCAGCAAGCGCAAGCGCACAGCGCTAAGCCATTCGCCGCACTCCTCAAGCGCATCTACCTGCGCGTGCAGTAACCTTGCTGCTATCAGCGGTTCGCCGCGCGCCATCTGCATCCGGCACTGGCTGATGGCGCTGTACCTGTCGATAAGCGTTTGTTGATGAGGATCCGCCGCGCGAATCTGCAGCAACTGCGCCAGCGCACTGTCGGCGGCATCGTGTTGACCCGCCAACAGGTAAAGCGCCAGCCGCTCAGCGAGCAAAAAAGCGCGGATGCGCAACCAGCCGCGTCGCTCAGCCAGCTGTTCAGCATGCTGTAACAGCGCCTGCGCTTCGTGGGGCTGACTGTTTTGCTGCGCTTGATGTGCCAGTACACGGTAGCAACTGCTCAGACCGTCCGGCGGGCAGACGTCATCAATGGTTTGCAGCCGCAGGGTCAACAGCGCTTCGATACGCTCATCGCTTCCCTGTTCCCAGGCGATTTCTGCCAGCACCGGTGCCAGCGTTGCGCTGCTGCTGGAGTTTGCGCCGGTATGCTGTTCCGCATGACTCAGCGCGCGGGAAGCCAGCTGTTCAGCCTGTGTTAAATCCCCCTGGCGCAGGCAGGCTTGCGCCATCACGAAAGCGCGATAAACCTCCACAAACAGGTTGCGCAGCGGCGCTTGCGCAATGGCGATACGCTGATGAACAGCCAGCGCCTGCTGCGGGCGTGAGGCGACAAGGTAGCCGTAGCTGAGAATATTGCACACCAGGCCATCTACCCAGATATCGCCGCAGGGCACCGCCTGCAACAGCGGCTCCACAATGGCGAGACTGGCAGCAATATTTTCGGCGAAGGCTTCGCAAATCGCCCGCACCACGCGTAGTTTGATGCGGGCAGGGCGGGCCAGCTCCGGGTTTTTTGCCGCCAGCTCGTCGAGCTCATCCAGCAGTTGACGCGCGTCGTCAAACCGGAAATAGTGCGCCAGCGCCCATGCGAGGTTGATTTGCAGTTCGATACGCGCGGGCGTCACGTCCGCAGGCAGATAGCGCATCCAGCGCACCATGGTATCGATATCGCCCTCTTCAGCCAGCGATTGCGCCCCGGCAACGGCATGGCTGGTCATCGGTTTACCGGCGGCGAGCGTATGGCGGATGGCTTCAGCCCACAGCTGTTGGGCGGCAAACCAGGTGCTGGCTCGTTCATGCAGCAAACTCACGGCTTCCTGCCCATGACGCTGTAAACGCGTTAATAATGCATCGCGCATCAGCGGGTGGTAACGAAACCAGAATCCTTCGTCGTCGAGCGTGGAGAGAAACAGGTTGCGCCCGGCTATCCAGGCGAGCATCTCCTCGCCGTTATGCAGACCGGTTACGGCATCGCACAATGCTGGATGGAGACGATTGAGCAGGGACGTTCGCAGCAGAAAATCAAACACATCAGCCGGTAGCGGGGCGAAGACGACCTCATCCAGATAGCGCGAAACCGATCGGGAACTGGCCCGCAGGCTCCCCTCGTTATCGGTGCGACCGTGCGGGGCAAGGGCGGCCATTTTCATGCCCGCAATCCAGCCTTCAGTGACCGAAATTAACCGGTGAAGCATCTCTTTTTTTACCGGTGCCGCGGTGGTCGCGGAAAACCAGGTGTGGGCTTCATCGTGAGTGAAGCGCAGCGCGTCATCATCGATCTCCAGCAGTTGATCCTCGATTTGCAGGCGGCTGAGCGCCCATGGCGGCGGACTCCGGCTGCCTAAAACCAGATGCAGGCAGGCGGGCGCATGCGCCAACAGCCAGCTTATCCCGGCATGGATCTCCGGGTGTTGAATATTCTGGTAATCATCAAGAATGAGGTACAGCGGGCGCGGGTGCGTGTGCAACAGGTTAATCAGCGTGGCGCAGAAGAGAGCAAAATCACCCGCAAGTTCGCCGCTGGACAATGCCGATGATGGATTTTTTTCCTGCTGGCTGAGCGGGCGTAACGCCTCCTGCAAGTAACGCATAAACAGCAGCGGCGAGTTGTCATCCTCTTCAAGGCTCAGCCAGGCGATGCTGTCGCCCTGTTGTTGGCGGTGATGATACCACTGCGCCAGCAGCGTCGTTTTGCCAAACCCGGCGGCGGCGCACACCAGCGTCAGGTTACGGGATGCGGCGCCGTCAAGCTGCTGTAACAGCCGGTCACGGTGTACTAACGCGCCCGGCGAGCGCGGCGGCGTGAGCTTGGTGAGGATCAGCGGTAACGCGCGGGCGAAACGGAACGGTTCATCGTGCGTCTGCACTGCGGGTACATCCCTGATTGAGGATAAAAACGCCATGTCGCCACTCTCTCGCCCTGTGCTTTCCCCCCCATCAGAGGGGGTAGGCCATCTCTGTTCGTGTCTATAGAGTAAATCACCATCCACCGTCGGTGCATAGTCAGGCTGTTTTGCCCAAAAGACTGTGCGCCAGCGGGCAGAATAACTGTTAATCAGGATGAGGTAAGTAGAGATTATGGCTATCGAAAATAAAGTTGCTCTGGTCACCGGCGCGGGTCAGGGAATTGGCCGGGGTATTGCTTTGCGTCTGGCAAAGGATGGAGCGTCGCTGATGCTGGTTGATGTTAAACGCGAAGGGCTGGACGCGGTTGCCGCAGAGGTAAAAGCACTGGGACGTCAGGTTGCCACTTTCGTGGCTGATATCGCCGATCGCGAGCAGGTGTATGAGGCCGTCAACCAGGCGGAAAGCCAGCTTGGCGGCTTCGATATTATCGTCAACAACGCCGGTATCGCGCAGGTGCAGGCACTGGCCGATGTGACGCCGGAAGAGGTCGATCGCATTATGCGGATCAACGTGCAGGGAACGCTGTGGGGCATCCAGGCGGCGGCGAAAAAATTTATCGACCGCAAACAGAAAGGGAAAATTATCAATGCCTGTTCTATTGCCGGGCATGATGGCTTTGCCCTGCTCGGCATCTACTCCGCAACGAAATTTGCTGTGCGTGCGCTGACGCAAACGGCGGCGAAAGAGTACGCCAGCCGTGGGATCACGGTAAATGCTTATTGCCCGGGGATTGTCGGCACGGGCATGTGGACAGAAATCGATAAACGCTTCTCAGAAATCACCGGTGCCGCGATTGGCGAAACCTGGAACAAATACGTTGGCGGTATCGCGCTTGGCCGCGCCGAAACGCCGGATGATGTCGCAAGCCTGGTCTCTTATCTGGCTGGCCCGGATTCCGATTATGTCACCGGGCAGTCAATTCTGATTGATGGCGGTATTGTTTACCGTTAAGTCAAAGAGCCGGAACGGGTGATACTCAGTTCCGGCTCGTTTCCAGCCGGTTGCGCCCGTGGCTTTTAGCCGCGTACAGCGCGCGGTCCGCTTTCTCAATTAACCGTTTGTAATCCGGATGATAATCAAATTCCGCAAGGCCGATGCTGACGGTGACGGAAATGGGTTTACCGGGTGCGACTTCAATCGCCAGCCCGGCGATTTTTGCGCGTAAGGTTTCCAGCATAATGCGCGCCTGCGACAGATCCGATTCCACCAGCAGCACCATAAACTCCTCGCCGCCATAGCGGAACACATAATCGCTGCTGCGGAAGTGGTCAAAAATCACCGTCGCCACGCTTTTCAGCGTAATATCGCCCGCATTGTGGCCAAAGCTGTCATTGATTTTCTTGAAATAATCAATGTCGATCATCGCCAGCACAAACGGTTTACGCACATTTAGCGCCAGCGAAATTTCCCGCCGCATAATGGTCGGAATAAAGCGGCGGTTAAACAGTTGCGTCAGCGGATCTTTGCCGTTCTCCAGCTCCACCAGTGCGTCAAACATCGCCGCAAGGAGACGATGGATCTGCCCGGTAAGCTGCCGGATGGCCTGTAACAGGCTCAGGCGCGACTCCGCAGTCAGTACCTCTTCGCTGGCCCGCATCCGTACCAGCCGATCGTCCGCCTGTTTAATCAGCTCATCAATGCTGGCCAGCATCTCCTGATTACCCAGCAAATAACGGCCCTTATGCGCCAGCCACATACCGAATTCCGACGCCGACAAGGTGATAATGTCCGCCGCCGGTAAGCCAGTAGCGATATTGTAGATAAACTGATTTTCCCAGCTGGTCAGCGCGTTAATCTGTCGTTCGCGCTCAACGTTCACGTCGTCATAAATGGATAACAGGCGATACTGCTCCTGCGCCTGCATGGAGTTTTGATAGCCCGGCGACCAAGAGACCGTCATCGCTTCGATGGCTGTATCCATCGCCAGGCTACTGAAACAGAGGGTATCGCTGAGCAGCGAGGCGGGAATGGTCGCTTTGGCCTGAAGCAGATGATAAAGCTCATTCTTGAGCTTGCGCGCGCCGCGCGCCACCAGATCCAGCGGTAAGCCAATGCGCGCATGTACAATGCCAATTGCCCGCTGATTCTCTAACAGTTGCGGCAGATCTTCACTGGCGCTGCCGAGCACGCTGCGCAACCAGTGGAACATACTGTGGCTGAGCCGCGAGCTGACCTGATCGGTATTTAAAAACAGTTCACTTTCAGGATGTGAAAGCATGTAGTCATAAAAAGCGGTCACCAGATGACGGATTTCCTCATCACTGAGTGCAGTCAAAATGCCGTGAACCTGCGGCGAAGTCTGGTTCAGCAAATCCTGCCACTCGCTCAGCAGCAACGCATTATCACCGTGTTCAACCTGTTCCATGTGTACGCCAACCATTAATTTTGATGATATATGGCGCTGATAGTACGGGCAGGCACCGGGGCAAGGTCAAGCAAAAAGCGGTCCGGCGGCGCGCTGATTGTTGGCGGAAGAGGGCTGTGTTTTTTGCGCGGGGGCGGTGACGGGGAGAAAAACATCCACGCCGTAGTGTGGATGTTGTCGTGCAAACTTCCTTAATTGGCGTGAGCCAGCGCCATTCCCTGCGGTCCGGCGTGGCGGCCATTTCCTGACTGCTGCGATGCGTCATCGACCAGGAAACGTGTGACAGACTGCTGCAAATTCACCACCTGCTGTTGCAGGGAACTGGCCGCGGTCGCGACTTCGGAAACCAGCGAGGCGTTCTGCTGAGTGACGCCGTCCATTTGATGAATGGCGATATTCATCTGTGAAATACCGCGCGTCTGCTCGCCGGAAGCCAGCATCACGTCATCCATGATCTCGACCACTTTTTTCACATCGACCATCACTTCGTTCATTGTCGCGCCAGCTTCTTTCACCAGCCCGGACCCCTGTTCGATGCGGCTAAGTGAATCACTGATCATCGTGCCAATCTCTTTTGCTGCCGTGGCGCTGCGCTGCGCCAGCACGCGCACTTCCGATGCCACCACCGCGAAGCCGCGTCCGGCTTCCCCGGCACGGGCTGCTTCAACGGCGGCGTTCAGCGCCAGCAGGTTGGTCTGGAAGGCAATTCCATCAATCACTCCGACAATATCGCCAATTTGCGCAGAGCTTTTTTCGATAGCATTCATGGTAGAAACCACTTCCGAAACCACGGTTGCGCCACGCGAAGCGGTGTTCGAGGCTTTTTGCGACAGTTCGTTCGCTTTACGCGTGTTGTCTTCGTTATTTTTTACCGTCGCCATAATCTGCTCCATGCTGGAGGCGGTTTCATCCAGCGAGGCGGCCTGTTGCTCGGTACGGCTGGAGAGATCGATATTGCCGGAAGTAATCTCTTCCACGCCGGAGCCGATGGCATCCGTACCGTTACGCACCATGCGTACCATATTCTCCAGACCATCACGCATACGCCGTACGGCGGCGAAGAGTTGGGCGATTTCGTTTTTCCCGGCAACATCAATGCGCGCGCGCAAATCGCCCTCGGCAATACGGTCAAACACGGTAATCACGTTATTGAGCGGTTTGACAATCAGGTTGGTCATCACCGACCAGGCCAGGCCCGCCAGTACCAGCGCACAGGCAATAGAGAAGTAGAGAACAAACTCCATGCGTTTAACGCGGTTGTTGGAGTCATCATAGGCGTGGTCAATGCTTTTAATTTTAAACGCGACCAGCGATTTGGAGGCCTTATCAAATGCCGCATACAGCGCGGTTGATTTCCCGGCGCGCTGGCGATATTCGTCAAGTTTGCCCGCTTTCAGCGCCGCAAAGGCCGGATCGATAAATTCATTCATCAGCGCGGCGCGGGTGGTGGCCATTTCATTGGCGATAACTTGCTCTTCAGCCGATTGCGGATATTTCAGGTACTCCTGCCATTTGCCGCTGGCGCTATCAATTTTGCCGCGTGCGCGCTCCAGCGCCACGTTGGCTTTCTCGGTTTCGCCGTTACCGACCAGCGATTCATACAAGCGTAAATCCAGACGACCACGCAGTAATAGCTCGGAACTTTCATTTAAGGCAACCAGACCGGGTAAGACTTCCGTATCGACGCGGGCAAAGGATTTATTCCCGGACTGTACCGCCACCAATCCCAGAATACCCACGAACAGTAATAAGGCCGTCAGTGAAAATATCATCATGCTAAGAGCAGTACGGATCTTTATTCGACGAAACATAGCGTTTTCCCTGTTACCGATTAATGAAGAAAGAAAAGAGGGGTGAAAATAACGTTGTTATGCGAAAAATCAGGAAGCAACGTGCGTCACTTCCTGGGTAAAGAAATTACTTTTTATCCTGCCGTTGAGGTGTGGCGGCCAAAAAAGCGCGCAGTTTGTCGCGGTAAAATTTTGCCGACATCATGGTGCCGTGGCCGCTGGTTTCCACGCTGGCCGGAATAAGAAAAAGCTCAGCCTGTTTTATTTTGTGGAGTTCGCCACTGAGGATCCCGGTTTCTACCGGATTACGTTCATCATCGGCGGAGTTAATGATCAGCATCGGCGCGGTAATACGGTATAACGCTGGTAAGGCGTTATAGTTCGCCGAGGAGCCCCAGATATAAATAAAGTCGTTGGCATCCGCAGTGACCGGTGCGGCCAGACGCTCATCCACCAGTTTATCGGCCAGGGCGCGGGTTGGCGCTTTATGCTGGTAATTCAGCGTGCCGCCGGTGGT
>CANUEX010102232.1:0-19125 GCA_948099535.1 Jatropha multifida
ATTGTGGGTGATATGATTGTCATTGTGTGAATGGAGAATGTCTATTTAGAATGCCTTAAGTATCATTTGTGTGAATGTGTGGGTTTGGTATTATATGTTATTATTCACTGAGTTTTATACTCACCCCTTTCCCCCTTATCCTTTATATTGTTTCAGGAATTGGTGAATCAGTTGTATATATTTGAGGCTTTAGTTTTCTTCCTTTTGAAGTTATTTAAAGAAATATGTAAAGGTATAAGATAGAATTATTTAGAATTCTTTGTAGTAATACAGTAGTAGAAAATCCGCAGTTATGTTAAGATTTATGATTGTAATAATAAAAATGTTAAGTGTATGTAAGACTTTATGGGAATGATTGTGTTGAATAAAATAAGGCCTTGTGATAGTTTGAATCACAAAAAAAAAATAATAAAATGGGCCAACTTGTAGAATATTTTCATATAAGTGTGGTGTTGAAATCAGAGATTAGGCTTACTACGGGCCTCGGGGGCCTTAAGCTTATCCAAATCCTAGTGCCGGTCCGGCCCATGGAAATGGGTCGTGACAATAAGTCAAATCAGTGTACACAATCTTTTCAAAAAAATCAAAGAGAAATAACATATTTAAAAAAATTATTATAATTTTATAGTAATTAACTAATATAGTCTAATAATAAAGTGTTTAATCATATTTTGAAAAATTCAGAACATAATAAATTAATAGAATTTAAGTTCCATATTTAATAGTTGAATTAATGTTTTTGATTTACCTTCTAAAAGAAATACAACATGAAAACATATCATTAAGAACATAAAGAACTTTTAATTATAAAAATCTATGGACAATAATATTACAAGATCAAACGTAAAATATATATACATATACATATTTTCTTGAATCAAAATGCATAAAAAAAAATAACTAAAAGGATATTAAAAATATAAGTGGAATCTATTTTTTTTATTAAAAGACATTAAAAATTAAATTAAAAAGGATCTTAAAAAGATAAATAAATTTATTTTCTCTAATTAAAATGCATAAAAAATTAATTAAATTGAGATATTAAAAATTTCAAATTAAACTAAGGTTACTTTCGAAAATTCAATAATTCCCTCCTCTATTCCTACATGTACGTAATTTATAGATAATAAATTTATTTTATTATCTATTAAGTTAAAAAGAGCAAAATAACATGTTATATACTAGATAAATGAAGTATGTAATATATAATTAGCTCTAATATTTAATTTAAATCCTAAATCGAATAAAATTAAAAACATACATAGTAAATAAAAAGATTTTTAATTTTCAAGTATAGCCTTATTGTATAATATTAAAATAATTAAAAATAAAATATATTTATTAATATATAGTTAACGTTAATTATCTATTAAGTATAATATCTAAATAAAGTTTAATTGGTATGTAATTATCTATTAAGCATAATATTTAAAATAAAATTTAATTGACCATCAATAAAATTATTTTAAAACATTTTAAATTTTACTGAGATATTATCAGAAATTTCATTATTCTTCTCATTCCCTCTTTTATGTATAATATAGATAGACCTAAATAATTAGGTAATAAGAAAGAAATGGATGAATAGGTGACTTCTTAATCAAACTAATGTTATAGAACCTGAACAAATATCCGAGTGGTTGGACCAGATTAAATTGGTCTAATTATTTATTTTTTTTATAATTCTTTATAAAAAATTAAAATACAATCGTAAGGAAAAAAAGAAAATGTTGCAGCAAACAAATATATTAATTTGACTAATTCATATTTTGTAATTAACAAATAACAAATTAATAGAGTAAATATGACTAATTCAAAATCTTAATCAAGATCTTTTTCCTGTAACAACTTGAGCTGGTCATGTCTTTCATGTTTTGAAAAGTATACAGGTGCAGTATATATAAGTGAGGAGCTGCAACTAAACTCCTATACAGCAGTCTAAAGAATCCTATAAATATGATATGGAAATTAATGCAAATACAAGAGATTACAAAGATTCAAATACAAACGATAAGTACTTAATATATGTCCTATGTATCAGTTTAAAAATGCTGTTATTACTCTAATGCTTCCTTGATGAATTTCAAACAAGAAACAATGCAGAAGGAGAACAAGAACACCCAACAAATTATAATGGCGAAATAGAAGTTATAATTTTCAGACATAATCAAAGAATCATTCAAGCTCATTCATAAAAATCCCAACTTCATTATCCTCACCTTCCTCACTTCCTTCCCCGTGTTATGCTTCTTCCATTTTCTTGAAATTTATTTGCAGCATACTTTTATTCAAATGCTGGAACAGTCTAATTATTATCTCCCTCTTGGAAGAAATTTATTTAGAAATTTATCGAGATTCACTCCCACTTTGCCCTGGCAACCAAAATTTACCCTCCAGCAACTAAACGAGCAAGTCTTTTTATCATATCTCTCATCAGGTTTTCTGTTTCTATCAATTTGTGATTTCCTAAACCTCTTCAACTCTATCACTACAGTTTCTTTGGCGTCAGCGATTTACACAGAACAAGAAACAGGAAATAATAATCTCAAGGAAACTTTATGCAGACCTTTTCAAAAAGTGGGTTTTACAGGACCTTTAATTACATCAATTTATTCTTTTATATTAGCGTCTCTTACTGTGATTGGGTTAGTATCGTTTTCAGCACAAATTTTGATGTCAGTGAGTGTATTTAAGGCATGGTTTGTGCTGGCTTTTATTTCTTTGTTCATAAAATATATGGAGTGGAGTGCTATATGGAACATGGGTATGGTGATTTCAATTTTGGAAGGGAAACATGGATATATAGCACTTGGAGTCTCAGCTTATATCAGCAAAGGCAACCGGAAATGCGGATTTCTGTTGATGCTTGTGTATTTTGTTTGGAAGATTGGTTTAAGTTTAATGTGTATCCAAGCAATGTGGGCTGAGGGAAGAAGTTTGGTTATGATCACAATTGGGTAAGTTTGCTTGTTTTGCTTTGGGAATGTAGCGAAGGGGGTAGCTTTTACAGTTTACTTTTATGATTGTAAGAAGAGGTTTCTTGAGAAGAAACTTGACGTTGAAAACGGAAAAATTTAGATTGTAAACTTTATAATTTTTTTAATTACTGTTCTTTTGGTGCTTGGTCTTTTGGCCAAGTATTATATAACCAGGCATGTCTATGCATTTCCTATTTATGTTCCAAATTTCAGAAAAATTTGGTAAATGTTAGAAAATGAGTTGGATTGTGTGCTAGAAAACATGATTGTTAATGCTAGTATGATCCTGTCATTTTTCTTGCAGAATTCTGGAATTTTCTAGAAAAAAAATCCAGATTTACTTAAAATAAGTAGAAGCGAGAATTTATGTTATGGTAATAGTAGAACAACCAAAGAACAGATAAAAAGGAGGGGTGCTAATGTATTAGGGAAACAACAAAGAAAAGACTAGTTTAATGTGTCTCTTGAATCTGGAGATATTACACCACTGAAATCAATCATTATAACTAAGCTCTGTAGTTCCAAGTAAACTGAACAACAAATAACACAATGGTTCTATTTTCAATGTTGGTTAAAAATTGCGAATGTGCCTGCACTTTCATGTAGAATAAGAGTCCGAAATCCGAATATACTCAACTAAGCCTTAGTCCCAAACTTGTTGGGGATTATCTATGTGGATCTGTTTAAGATCAAGAGCAAAAGCAATGAAAATTTTTGTTTATTTGATATGCTGAATACCTTATGATACCTTTTACTACCAACAGCTTTTTAATAGCTTTTAGTGTTTTTGACCGGTGAAGTTTGGTTGTGGCCCTAGAGAGAACTTTCTGCTATGCATCAAAACGATGGCTTTTTTAACTATAAACAAATCAATCAAGGTCATTGGTGAGGTTCAAGAACAGAAAAAACCGAAGAAATTTCTTGTATTATCATTGACCTTGCTGTATGCAGTAAATACGAGTCAACTTCCACAAAGACTAAAACCATTAAATAAAATATATCTTCTTAAACCAACGATAGATTTCAAGATTCCAAAGGCGAAGATGGAAAACTCCCAAATTGTAAGGGAAGCAAAACTAGGTTTCTTTGGCATAATCAAAGAATCTCTAAGAATCACTTTCAAGAATCCCAATTTCATCATCTTTGCTTTCCTTACCTCTCTCCTTTTATTTTGCTCTTTAAGTATGTATGAAATTATCTTTCAGAAAACCATCATTGAAGCAAGATATATAATACAAGAAGCTAGTACTTCTGATAATCCTTATGACAACTTCAGCTACAGCTATGAAGCACTTCTAAATATCGAAAATTTGATCGGAAAGATTTCTCGCAAGTTTCTTCTACTAGTTCTGTTATATGTAGGGGTCCTGCATTTCTTGGATCGCTCAACACAGTTGCTGTAGTGGAAGTAACATCAATGGTCTACAAAGAAGGGAAGGCTATGAATCTTAAAGCCATGTTCAGCAGATTCATAAATCAAACAAGACTTAGGGGTCCTCTAATCACATCTCTTTATGTTCTCTTATTAGCTTCTCTTGTTTCTTTTGGATCAATCTCCTTACTGCCCTATATATTGATTACTGCATACACTGCTTTTTTCTTTACAACACCATTTTTGGTTCTTTATATATATTTACTGATCAAATATATAGAGTGGAGTGCTATTTGGGATATGGGTATTGTGATTTCAGTTTTAGAAGAGAAACAAGGCGATGTGGCAATAACTGCTTCATCATATCTAAGCAGAGGAAGAAGGCTTTGTGGGTTTTCTCTAATGCTTGTGTTCTTTGGTTGGAAAGTTGCCATAAGATTATCATTATTATATGCAGGATTTAAGACAGGAGAAGGTGAAGTCATAAGAACAGTAGTGCATAGTGGCTTTATTTGCTTTGGAATTGTGTTGAAGTGGGTAGTTTTTGTGGTTTACTTCTTTGATTGTAAGAAGCAAAGTTTGGAAAGAAAGATTGATGCAGAGGAAGGGATTGAAACAGCTGAGTTGTGATCAATTTAAAGATGTAACTATTTAAGCATAAAAGTAAATAAGTTCAATTCAGTCCCCTGAAATAGAATGCTTCCTATCAGTTTTATTTTGATATCTATATTAGTCCTTCACTTCAAATTTTATTTTTCTACACTCTTTTATAAAAGCATACTTAATATCTACTTAGAGGTTAAAAGAAATTATTTTTGATTCTCAAAGGAGCAAACTGGAAGGTGAGCAATCATTTCTTGGTACTCTGCAAATTGAGATTACAATGGCAGAAATAGTTTCAGGACTAAAAAGTTTTTTATCATTTTTAAAAGTCAAAATTAATTCTTTATCTCATTAAATGGCCTCACAATTATCAATTTCATTAATGAATAAGTTTTATCCATACACAATCATTTCAATCCTTTGGATTATATGTATTGATTGATGAGCATAAATTTCATTTATAAAATGTTTGTTTTTCAAGACGAGGCAAAATTTTATATGTTTAAATTCTTTCAATTCCAATTTTTTTTGAAATACTTCATTGCATTTTGGAGCTTTTCTGAGTCCAATGAGATTTATATTATCAACACATACAACATTAATAACAAACTTATATATTGACCTTTTTATAAAAATACATGGTCAAATTGGATCATTTATGTAACATTTCTTTATCATATATATACTGAGATGATTGTATCATATGAGCCTAGATTGTTTTAATCCATACAAAGATCTTTTATATGCTTTAGACATTTAAATCCTTTGGGGCTTTCATATATTTCATCGATAAAATAGAAACATGATGAATCATGTCTTATATTTGTTTTTCACCATAGATCGCATAATATTTGCTCAGCTATATTTTTAACGCGATTATATCACCAGATTGCCTTAATTCTATATAAAAATCTTTATATACTTGAATACATTTTCAAAGGTTTTAATTTGTATGCTTCAAACATATTTTAATTCTATAAGGACTATCATTATCAAGTAATTTATATAAAATTCTATATAATTTTTCGAGAATTTGAATTTTATACTACATGCATTTAAGTCCTTTAGGGATTTTTATGTAGATATCTATATCAAATAAAGTATATAAAATAGACAATCATTTTATGCCTATATGCCCCAATAAGACTTATATTCAACATCCCCATAATTCTTTATTATATTAAGTTTTATAGAATATGTAAAAAAATAGTCAATGTTTATTTGATATTGATTCCATCTTTTCTTTAACATGATATAACTTATCAAGATCGTATTATTTTCATCAAAATCAATAGTTTTAGGTATTTGAATTTCTTTTGGAAATTTATCAGTCATATCTAAAGTCTTTTCTGAAGTTTATTCTTTTGGAGTGTTTCTTTCTAAAATTTGCATATATAACATATTTACTCCTTTTAATTTTCAATGATTCTTGTCTTTAGAATTGATTAATCTACCAAGCTTTAGATATGCAAAAGATTTGTTAACATAGACAGTTTATCGTTCAAGGACTTTAATTCTAATAGGAGTTTAACAATTGATTCATGATAGTTAGCAAAATAACTATTGTTAGAATTTTTAGTTCATACAATCATGTGAGATTATCAAAATTTGACAATTTTTAGTTGTTTAGTTTTCTTCCTAATATCGAGAGCCATAACGATCAATAAATTTGATTATAAAATTTAATTGGCTTGATGGAATAATTTCTACTATATATAATTATAATATTCTTATATATAAATAGAGAACTTGTTCTTATAAAACTAATTTGAGAACACTACTATTAAAAGATTATTAGATTTGAAGAAATTTCAGTTATTTAATAAATATTCATGTAAGGATTTAATTCATTTTTGCAACAATATTTATCTGATAACTTAGCCGATAATTGCCGAATAATAAAAATATTTGAATATGTAAACTTATATTTATAATTATATTTATTACAATTATTATCTTTATATAGTATTTATTTTTGAGAATATCCTTAAAATAAATTTCTATAAAATAAAAGAGATAATAATATATAGTGCATGAAAGTTATTTTTTTAAATAATAATATTTGCTTTTCAAGAGCTTTTAATATTAAAGTCAAAATTTACTTTCATATATTTTGATGTACAATAAATATATAATCAGCATGCTATATTATTTTTTGTCACTTGTAGTAGTAAGATTTATTTTGATTGCTTGTCATTTCGACAATTACAAATATTAGTAATTCAATAATGATTTTATTATCATTCTCAATGATAAGAATATTATTGTCATTATTTACATTTACACATAATATTATATGTTATTACATTCACTTCAGAGAATAAAATAAATTCAATTGAGTGAGTTTCATGTCATGAAATATTTTATATCATGATTATAAATGTCATTTTTTTATGTCAGTATTGTGATGTATCCTTTCATTTACTTCGAAAAATGAAAATAAATCTTATTATGTAAATTAAGTATTTAATTTTTGCTAAATAATAAAAAGAGTGAAACTAATTTAAAATCCACAATCGATATATTATAGTATATAAATATCTTTTTGATAATGTTATTGCAGGAACATATTCAAAAGTACAAAAGATTATTCACGTTTTATGAATAAATTAAGTAGATATCTAATTGTTAAATATGTAGTGAACAAAATTTATGGCTTTAGTGTAATTTCAACTGATGTCTTAATTTTCTTATTTATTATGCCTTCAGAACCATGATATTTATATATAAAGATAAATAATTTATAATTAATATATATTAAAAGTCACAAATCTAATTTTATAGGATTTAAAATGATAAAAACACAAATAGCACATTAATTTGATTTTAGAATTGTATTTTAAATAATCACCGATCATATATAAAATCCAATATTGAATTTATATTTATAATTTAAAGATAAATGTGAGGCAAAATTATATAGAATTGCGTTTGAAGCATAAGCAATCTTAAATATACAACTTTTAACTTTGATTGTCGTAACCATAAATTATCCTCTCTTTATCCGATTTCATTTATTCAAGAAAGCATCGTAGAAGTTGATAAAAAAAGAATTCCATAAAATTAAAGAAGTGTTGGAACAAATTTATGTAATTTGGCTAGACCTTTATACTGATAATGTGTTGTAAAATATTTATAAAATATAAGAAATAGATAGTAATGTAGAAATAGAATAGATAAAATAAGAGAGTAGAAAGAAATTGATTTCTTATAGTAAGATCTTAATTACTTAACTCAAATGATTGAAAAACTATTTATATGATACAAAATATGTTCTAAAAGACATAATTTAACACACTAAATGATATAATCCTTCATTATAAATGATATAATTTTATAAATTAAAGGATAAAACCATTCATCCTAAAAATATAACCTTTTATTTCAAAGTATATAATTTTTAAAAAATAAATAATTTATTTAATGAACTTAATGGACATCCATTATATTATATAGCTTTATAACAAAAATCATATTTTTTTAATTTTCTGTAATAAATTATTTTCAGCAACCATATAATTCAATCAGAAAAATTAAAAAAAAGGAAAAAAAAGGAAAAGATTTGGTAATTGAAAGTCAACAAATTGACCAATACGTGGAGAACAAAATATAAAATTTTCTCGGCCTTCCCCGCTATCTCCCTATCTTCGCTCCGTATTCAACGTCTTTTCTCCCATTTCCCGCGAAAATCTCTTGAAAAACCATAACCACCTCTCCACCTCCTCTCTTTCCCTGCAACTTTTATTTCCTGCTTATTCAATTAAATTAATGTCTTTCC
Source organism: Jatropha multifida (assembly GCA_948099535.1). Taxonomy (NCBI): domain Eukaryota; kingdom Viridiplantae; phylum Streptophyta; class Magnoliopsida; order Malpighiales; family Euphorbiaceae; genus Jatropha; species Jatropha multifida. Next base: position 8,732 of record CANUEX010102232.1, read on the forward strand.
TTTAAATCTTTTTTTCACTTTGGCTTTCTTTCCTCTTGCCGCGGAATCCTATTTACCAAGGGACTCCGCCATGGAAGATGAATAGATTAATCCAGAACCCAAAGTCGCAGTTACGCCATCTTCGGCGCCTCCACCAACAACTCACCACCCAATCCCTCTCCGTCACAAACTCCGTCTCTGAAGTACACCCTCTCCATATCCTATGGCGGTACCAGATCCTCGATCCAGACAGCGACATTGTCACCTATTGGAATTACGTCTTCCTTATAACCTCTATTATTGCTCTCTTCATCGATCCTCTTTTCTTCTTCCTCCCTTACGCGAATTTCAACGAGCTCTGTTTAAGCAACGACAATCATCTCGCTATCTTAATCACCTATTTTAGATCAATAGCTGATTTATTCTTCGTGCTGCATATAATCATGAAGTTTCGTACGGCTTTTGTTGCTCCGAATTCTCGCGTTTTTGGACGGGGCGAACTCGTCATGGACGCTAAGGAGATCGCCATGCGTTATCTTAAGTCCGATTTTGTTATTGATTTAGCAGCCGCGCTTCCGCTTCCCCAGGTAAGCTGCAATTGCGAATATTATGATTTTGTTGCTGTAATTGGAACATGAAAGAGATATGAAAGCTATTCTTAGCCTTCACTTTAACTCTTTTTCACCTTATTTTAATTTTTCTCATAGGCTATTCGCTCAATTTCTTAGAATTCAGGAGTCCATGCTTATGCCATTGATTAAATAACAGATCATGAGAATAGGTTTTTTTTTGGAATTGCAGAATTGGTAATTAATCATATTTCAGGACTTTTAGGTGATTGTAAATTTTTTTTCTTTGCAGACTGTAATTTGGGTAGTAATTCCAGCTACAAGAAATAGTAGAGCTGATCATGCCAACAATACACTCTCTCTTATGGTTCTTATTCAATATATTCCCAGAATTTTTGTTATCTTCCCCTTGCATCAACGCATTGTAAAAACTACTGGTTTTGTTGCTAAGACTGCCTGGGCAGGAGCTGCATATAATCTCCTCCTTTACATGCTTGCTAGTCATGTAAGCATCAGTTCACCACTTTTTTAAGTGTACTCTCATTGCTTAGTTATTAAAATTTTAAATGATTATAGATGTTTACTGTTGTTGCAGACACTGGGAGCTTCATGGTACCTGTTGTCACTGAGTAGGGAATTTTACTGCTGGAAATCGGAGTGTTTAAAGGAGAATAAAATGGGACTTATAGGTTGCATTGAGAGTTTTCTAGATTGTAACAGTTTGGGACAAACAGAACGTCAATATTGGCGGAATGTGACCCGTGTTCCTGCTAATTGTGATCCACAAGATACAAATATCAGATTTGAGTTTGGAATATTTGCTGAAGCTTTTACAAGTAATGTTGCTGCCTCAACTTTCATTGAGAAGTACTTGTACTGTCTCTGGTGGGGCTTAAGAAATTTAAGGTATGATTTTCACTATAGCTCCAACTTAACAGCTAACCCAACTTTTTGTAGAAATGAGAAAAAAAAAAAAGAAAAATGCCATAAAAGCATGATATCCTTTGGATTGGCCCTTGGGGCAAAATTGTGCTAAATTATTGCTCAGAAATCCTATTAGAAGTACTTCTATTTTTCTTTTGTTTAGTTAGTTTTTCTTTCATATCATTGCAAGCATATGCCCTTTAGTTGGATTTCTCTGAAATCCTGTAAATTCTTAGATGAGGAATTGGCTTCTACAAGTGTCCTTTTGTTGTTCATTAAGTCTAGCTTGTCCTTCATGTGGAATTGTGAATTGCGTGCTCCATTTATCTACATCTTGATGAGTTTATAATTATAATTTTTCTATTCATCTATTTGTTTGGCGTTAATTAATTTTATGTCCTCAATACTTTAGAATCAGTAAGCAAATTTACTAGCCATGCTACACGTGAAGTACATTGCAATGTCCATGTATGGTGCCGTGTCAGGCCTTAAAATTTGGGACTGTATATTTTCAATGAGGCTTTATAAATTATCTAGTATTTCTGTCTATGAATTAGATTTGATGATGATCACCTTTCATAAACAGATTGCATTAATGGAAATGGAAATTAAGAGTTCTGTAACTTTCTGTGACATCAGTAGAGCTGATGATCAATTGCATGAAGTTAGTTTTCCGTTAGCAAACTTTATATGTCTTGCAAAATCAAAATCTTCTTTTAACTTTTCTTTTCTGAAAGAATGATAGTCCAAAAAAGCCACAAGGCTTAAAAATGCGGAAGGGACACAATTAATTTAAAGAATACAGATTATGGTACAAAAGGGTACTAAGAGTTATTTGCATAAATAACCTGCCGCATATTATCCTTATCAAATTGAGTGCCATGTAGAGATTCCAAAGATTCAGTTGTTTTTCATCCCTATGGCTGTGAGATAATTGCATGGCATGTGGTGAATTTTCTTTTACTGTTGATTTCATTGTTCATGCTGATTTTTGTCCTGTTCCCAGCTCATATGCACAGACTTTGGAAACAACCACTTTTCTTGGTGAGAATCTCTTCTGCATTATTACATGCATTCTTGGTTTAGTTCTCTCCGCACAATTGATTGGCAACATGCAGGTATTTCATGCTGCTATCTGAATTCCATTCTTATTGTCACAGTAATATTTGCTAGGTTCATATAGGTTCTTAATTGCTGAAAAACATGGTTTAATTTTGAACACTATTTGCAAATACACCGACAACCATATTGTGTATTCCATGTTGAGTAAAATCCAAAAACATGAGCAAATTTGAACTGGTGGGCTCTTGTGCTTTATTCTAAGTAACATAATTATTGTTGTAACAGTTATGGGTGCTAAGATGAATAAGTACAAGATGTTAGAGGGTTCTTTATATTCATTTAATGCATTGAGAATACAAACTTTTTGTTTTAGCATGCAAATTTATTTCTCTGGGAGATCATTGTTATGAATGGAAATGGTTTGCAAATACTAGTTTTGATTTTTTTTTTCCCTTGTTCTCTTTCTTGAAGACTAATTTGCAATCTATGACGGTAAGAGTGGAAGAATGGAGGATTAAGCGAAGAGATACAGAAGAGTGGATGAGGCATCGCCAATTACCTCCAGATTTGCAGGATCGAGTTCGCCGCTTTGTTCAGTACAAATGGCTTGCTACAAGAGGAGTTCATGAAGAATCTATTGTGAAGTCCCTGCCATTAGACCTTCGACGAGAAATTCAGCGACATTTATGTCTGGCCCTAGTTCGCCGCGTATGTTATTATCTTTCTGTTTTAATTTTTAAAATTGTTCTTCTATCTCATATTTTCAATCTTTCATTTCACAGGTCCCATTCTTTTCACAAATGGATGACCAGCTACTTGATGCCATATGCGAACGCCTCGTCTCCTCTTTGAGTACTCAGGGAAACTATATTGTTCGAGAGGGTGATCCTGTAAATGAGATGCTATTTATAATCAGAGGACAATTAGAAAGCTCAACAACTAATGGAGGGAGGACTGGATTCTTCAATTCCATCACCCTTAGACCTGGTGATTTCTGCGGTGAGGAATTACTTACATGGGCTCTTATGCCCAATTCAACTGCAAGCTTGCCTTCTTCAACTCGGACTGTAAAAGCACTTTCTGAAGTTGAAGCTTTCTCACTTCAGGCTGACGATCTTACATTTTTCGCAAAACAATTTAAGAGACTTCAAAGCAAGAAGCTCCAACATGCCTTTAGGTACTATTCTCACCAATGGAGAACATGGGCTGCTTGCTTGATACAAGCTGTTTGGAGAAGGTATCAGAAAAGAAAGCTGGCAAAGGAGTTGGCATCGCGAGAGAGTCTTTCTTACATTATGCTACCTGAGGAAGAGTATGAATATTATGAGGATGAGAATGGTGAGAAAATTGAAAATCCACGGACCCAGCAGCTTGGAGCTACAATCTTGGCTTCGAAATTTGCTGCAAATACAAGGAGAGGAACCCATCAAAAAGTTCGTGAATCTGGTTCTTCTAGTTATAAGATACCCCAGTTGTTTAAACCACAAGATTTCTCTATAGACCGAGAAGATGTTTAGTTAGTACATAAACTAACCAGAAACTAACTAAATAAATAAATAATGAGCCAAAGAGAAAATAGTTAGGAACTAGTATAATATTTGTGTAAAATTTATACTACTAGACTAGCATAATAATCATATTTTCAACTCTATACAGTCAATTCTTTTTTTTTCTTTTATTTTTTCTTTTATTTTGAAAAGATCAAAGACACATAGATTTGATTTTGCAGTCCAGAAAATCTGGATCATTTCAGTTTCTCAGACTTCATCGTCCATACGGCAAGACGAGAGTGAAAAGCCAACAAATATCTCTACACGGGATTTATATAAATTGTACAAATGGCAACTCTTCAACAACATTCAGTGCATCGCTATCATGGCCACTCGAAAACTTTCCTCTTCTTTCCCTTTTTCTGCTTCTTTTGGTAACTGGGAAAGAGGCATCTGTAGTTTACTGCTTCTTCTTCAGTTTAGCGACCAATTAATCCTTCTGTTAAAATAGAACACAATCAGCTTCTAATTGATGGAAAATTCGTTGATGCAGCATCAGGTTTGTTTCTTAATCTTTGATATTTTGATTGTAAAGTCTTACAATATTTCAATACCTTTTGTTTGATAATTATACCGTCATTTGGTTATATAGGCAAGACATTTCCAACCTTGGATCAAAGAACAGGAAATGTAATTGGCCATATTGCTGAAGGTGATGCTGAAGATATAAAGTGGGCAGTCTCTGCTGCCCGCAAGGCGTTTGATGAAGGAAAGATCATGCATACTATACAGATCTGCAGATTTAATTGAAAAGAACATAGATGAAGTTGCGGCACGTGAAACTTGGGGGATCAGGTTGCTAATGATGAAGTACCGATGTTAATATTTATGATTCGATATTATATGATTTCTTATATGCTCATTTTGTCTTATTTGCACTTATGAATGCGTTAGGTTTAATATTCCGTAAACCGTAATGAAACTTAATATAACATAATCAAAGTTATTCGTAGTGTAATGTTTAGATTAGAAATGTATTAGATTACATTACATTACGTTCCATTTTGCCTCACCAAAAATAGCCTGAAGGTATTAGTGTTCTGGGAATTTATTTGACATTGAGATTGAAATTGCTTTTTAAAGAAACACCATTTAAGATGTTGGAAATAGCAATTTAAGAGTACTGTTTAGCTGCTTTGACTCTTTACGAGTTAGAACAATTGACCGTGAAAACAAAATTTAATGATTTCCAATTATTGCTCGATCAATAATGCCAAATGAACCCTAAATTTTCTCTTCATGTACTCCAGGGTGGGCAGAGAAGATTCATGGTCTCACGGTTCCAGCTGATGGGTCATACCATTTGCAAACCTTGCACGAACCTATTGGTGTTGCAGGACAAATTATTCCGTGGAATTTTCCTCTTCTCATGTATGCTTGGAAGATTTCCTGCATTAGCATGTGCTAATACAGTTGTTATAAAGACTGCAGAGCAAACACCACTTTCTGCTTTTTATCTGACAAAATTATTGCATGAATACCTGCTATTTATGATAATACCAAGAAAGAAAGTAAGTTGTTGAATATATATCGATCTTCAGTCTCAATGTATTCTGCACTACAGGCTGGGCTTCCTCCTGGTGTTCTAAATGTGGTTTCTGGCTTTGGTCCTACTGCTGGTGCATCTCTTTGTAGTCATATGGATGTTGACAAGGTAAGTTTACAAGCAGCGATCTATTTATCTTTAATGATGCCCACAAAGGTCTCACTGTTTATAAATATTCCTTGTTATAATGAGGTTCAATGGAATGCATTTGAAATTTCATGTTTGGTATGAAAGAAAAATATTCATTTACTCTTATAAATTCATTTTTGAGGATTTCAACATTACTAAACCAGTTTCAAATTTTATCATTTGCAAGTGAATTGTAACGACCTGACTCCAACCACCAAATAAATTATCCGTTTTGGATCAAACCGGTTTTATCCTATACTAGATCGGTAAGACCTGCAGTTGAAATGAGAATTTTCCAAGAGGTCACCTCTTTTAGGATTTCTGTCAAGCAAGCACGCTGAACCCTGAAATTCTTCCAACTTTTCAGCCATTCTACCAAAATGCGCCTATAATGATTAGTTACTCCATTTTCGATATATGATCCGATTCATTCTTGTGTCCCGCATTCCATTACCTTAACTAGCCTGCCATCCTAAAAGCTCGCCAGAACCCTGTTCTAATCGAGATGTCACATGAATCCTATATTTGAAATTTGTAATTCGTTCATGCCAACCAAGGGCTAAATATTTGTAACAGAATTATATTCAACCTTCAGGTATAGTGTCTGCAATCATTCAATATTCAAATTGGGCATGTCTGAGTCACAGGTGAAATCACTGTATTCAAAAAATGCTGAAAACTACACGTGTTCAGTATAAATGAATTTGGAGTATAGTATTATTTGCAAATTATAGTCTTGTTTAGTTAATGTTGAATTCCATAAAATTTGTATCAAACAGGTAGTTTTCCATTCCAACTATTCTATTAATATGGGACTATAAATTACCATAACGGGTTTTACTCTCTTCACCATAAATCTCCTTTTATTGTATGTGAGGATGCTGATATCAATCAGTCTGTGGAGCTTGCACATTTTTCATTGTTCCTTAACCAGGTTTTGTGCATTGCAAATTCCAGCACTGGAGAAGTTAGATTTATCATTTATGAATAATATTCCTTTATAACTTTGGTGTCAGTTAATGGTCATACAATGACTTCCTTTGCAGGGGTCGATGTTGTTGTGCTGGGTCTCGTACATTTGTACATGAACGCGTTTATGATAAATTCGTAGAGAAATCAAAGATCTGTGCTTCAAAACGTGTAGTTGGAGATCCTTTTGAAAAGGGAGTCCAACAGGTAACCAATATCAGAAACAAACAGAAACTAATTGAGAGAGAGAATGGAAATGACAAATCTGTTAAAGAAGAAAAAGAATTGACCATTTTCAAGAATATATGTCAAATTTTTAATTCTTAGAATGAACAATTTTAGGGTTGATATATTCTGTTTTGTATTATTTTCCTCTAGAAAAAGGCTTTAAGCTTCTGCATTTGAGAATCATGTCCTAGCATATGCGTTTACATTGACAAATGCCAAATACTAGTCACATCCAAGATAATGGTTCTTGTTTTTGTTTCTTTCTTTATTTATTTATTTCAGATTGATGATACACAGTTCAAGAAGATACTTACATACATAAGATCTGGCGTTGAAAGTGGTGCTACGCTTGAAATTGGAGGTATAGATGTGGCTTTAAGGGCTTTTACGTTCAACCAACTATTTTTTCAAATGTTAAGGTACTGTTTCTACTGCTACTGTTTCAGCAATTAACAGCTTCAAACACGATGAAGAAAAAACTGCAATTAATAAAATGATGATACTTATTTTAACCGGGACGACATGTTGATATCACAAGATGAGATCTTTGGCCCAGTACAGACTATCTTAAAATACAAGTAAGCTATAAATCATACATTAATTATTGCAGGTGTTAATGTGTTATGCTTTTTAACCTGTTTGATTTATGCTCTAATTTCATGTGATAGGGACCTTAGATGAAGAAGTCTAGCAGCTGGAGTTTTTACTCAGAACATAGACACTGCCAACACTTTAACTCGTGCATTACGCGTTGGATCCGTATGGATAAACTGTTATGATATATATTTGATGCCGCAATTCCTTTTGGTGGGTATAAGATGAGCGGTCAAGGCAGAGAAAAGGGTATTTATGGCCTTAGCAACTATTTGCAGATTAAAGCTGTTGTCACTCCTTTGTGTAGACCAGCATGGTTATAATAACATTAATTCTAGTTAATAAAAATAATAATAATTTTGGATTATACGTTTTTAGACTTTTTTTAGCTCATGAACATTTGTATAAAGCATTCTATAATTATCTAACAGTTCAGGAGATTTCCCATTAACAAAGTGAAAGCCGGTCGGGTGTAGTTTCAGGAGTAGAGGCTTTTGCCCTTGTTGACACATCAAGGGCTTGTTGTAATTTTACAACTACTTGCTCCATTGTTGGTCTTTGTCGCTTAAGTGCTGTGCATGACAATGCTAGCTGAAATACTATAACAAAAGCTTCTGCCGAATATTCTCCATTCAGCTTAGGATCTGCAAATTCTATTATGCTGCCTCCTCTGGTTATGGATTTTGCCTGGGAAGCAAAAATAGAATTAAGAAATTTTCAAAAATTATTCTAAAATGGACAAAAAAAAAATGAACAATGGTACTTACCATTTTATCCAATGGCATTGGATTCTTCAGATTCATATTAATAACCCTCTTTCCTGATAGAATCTGCAGAAGTACTATTCCAAAGCTATAAACATCGCCTGATGAATTGACATGGTGATTATTTCGATACTTAGGGTCGACATAACCAAATGTTCCTCTTACTTCTGAGCTGACATAGGTTTCACCCTGGTTGATAACCTTAGACAATCCAAAATCTGACAGCTTCGCTTTGAAATTTGGTCCTAGGAGGATGTTTGTAGGCTGCAAAAGGAAAATGAGAAATGTTGTAGCAGACAAGTAGTAGAATTTGGATATGTACAAGTTTAGTGCTATTGGAACATTCCTGAGACAGAGACAGACCTTGACATCACGGTGAACAATGCAGCCTTCTGCATATGTATGCAGAAACCAAAGACCCTGAGCACTATCAATTGCAATCTCAAGCCGCTGGATCCATGATAGGACCTTGTCTTTCCCTATAGTGAATAAATTTCATGCTTGTAAGCATTTGATGTGCATATCAGAAAAACGAAACTTGAGATACTGAAGGGAATACCGAAAATCCACTCTGAGAGATTTCCATAAGGGCAAAGCTCATAGATTAGAAAACACTCATCATCTCTTACACAATATCCCAGCAAAGCAACAAGATTTTGGTGCCTCACGTGTGATAAGCTCATTAATTCCCTGACAACAGTTTCTGCATTTGCTTCGTTGATAATGTGCTTAATTGCAACCCGCTGATTATTTGACAATATCCCTTTGTATACCTTTCCTGGCCCATTAACAAGGCTTATAAAGTGAGAACCTTCCACTAATATTTACTTATCAGTTGCTTCATTACATTTTTTCCACATTTCTGCATATGCTTCATTTCGTTAGAAACTTACCAGCAGTTCCTTCGCCAATGAGATTCTTTTCACTTAGATTCTCTGTAGCAGAACAAATCTCCTTAAGTGGAAATTTCGAACAACAAGATTCCTCTAGTCGCATGTTCCTAAATGATGCCACTGAATTTGCAGAATCAGCCTATCTTTATACCAAATTAAGCAAAAATAATAATTTTTCGTGTCAGAATAAAGTAATTCTTCTGCATACCATTCTTTTTAGGCGGGTTTTTTGATTTTTGACAGCATCTAGACACATTTTTTGTGGCAAAAATTATTATTATCACTGCAATTCCTATAAGGCACCCAATTAGGATCCAGACACCTGTTTCCAAGTATAATTCTCTATTGTCAGAAACAGTTACATTATTTACATTGATATCATAAAATAGTAGCACATTTAATGCATACACTGACAGAGAAATACCTGTACTAATTTTAGGCTTCATTTTCCCTTCTGGCTCCGCTGTATCTGACAAAGATTTGCAATTTATATATACATTTTGCAGGAAATCTAATGTGACATTGAAACTTACGATTCTGTGGTGCAACTTTGTTTCATCAAGCTACTTAGTACTTACCATTGCTGATGTATTGTTTCTTGTCATTCTCGAGGCATTTGAAAACTCTGTGAATATAAAATTCGTCATCAATCCTAGTACTTGTTAAAGAAATCAGAATTGCAAACCTACAAATATCATTTCCACTAGGATGCTTTTCTTTTATGTACTGCCAACTATTTATGCAGGAACTGCATAATTCCTCTGAAGAACCATCAAATTTGCAATTTTCAGACAAACTTTTCAGTTTCTTCCCCAACCTATGACTAACATTGGCAACAGAGAAATCAGAACACTCTCCGAATCCACTTGTCAGCTTGTCAATCCCACAACTAAAGACATCTGCTTCAGTTCTTGCCATTTCAGCCAGGCAACTGCTTTGCTCAGTGGAATTCAGGTATATAAGTCCCGTTTGATTAGCCCTCCGCCCTAGTGCATGAAGGTAAGAATGAAACGCTGATCCACAACAAATTTTCGATAGGAATCCGCCCCAATCTCCCCCTATGCAACTTGAGTTATTATAATCAGGCAAAGAAGATGGCAAATCAAGGCTGCAGGCAGCCACAGGAGGCTGAGAAACTGTGAAACTGATTGAGATCATTAAAAAGAGTATGAAGATATGAGTTCTAT